>OY787623.1:3687116-3800182 GCA_963678935.1 Umbilicus rupestris | reverse complement strand
ATCCCATCTATTAGCTTGTTGCTCGATCTGCTTCAACATTCGTCTGCCAAGCATCTGCCCACCGATCGCGCGTCGTTGTACGCGTCAAATTAATCCTTCCTTCTCCACTTAGTATAACGGCTAAGTCAGGGTCGATCCCACAAGGAGCGTGCAGACTCGTCTTAGCTAGCAACCTACACCTTACGAAATTGGGGTTGTGAGTAATTGGGTTGCGCAGGTGCGCGAATGAACAGTGGTAAAGCAGAATTGCACGATACGTGCGCAGGCAGTAGATTTTAAGTACTATGACTATGAAGAGTATCGGTACAGACAATCCTCTATGAATGTATCCCTTATCATCGACTCTAAACATCTATAGTGCAGTTCTACTTAAGTTAGTGTCCGGTCAAGGCTTCCTAACGTGCGCGCATGTTCCGATCAAAGTTCATGAGCTATTAATTCCTTAAACTAGTCTAAGCAGCCACGAATCCTATCACAGTAGCAGCTGATTATCCTAGTGTGTTACTCCTAGTTGTCACCGTCAAGCTATCAACTAGTTTAACATACAATAACTAGTAATTAGAATAAGATTGCGGTTCAAGGCTTCCCTTATTCGCACAACTAATTATCACCCATATGCATAGAATTAATATAAGTAGATGTACCAAGCATTAAGCACAAGTCTCAAAGGAAATACTTCATAGAATCATGCCCAACCGATACAAAGTGTTTAGCAATAATAAATAAAACTAAGGCAGCAAGAGAAAACGTAGCAGGTTGGCGCAATTGCGCGTTGCTGTTCTCGGCTGGCGCAAATGGTTCGCGCAGATTCTGGCTGAAGTAGCTCGTGTGTTTTGCTGCTGAGTGTCCTTCTCTCTATCTGCTCTCTCTCTCTCTCTTCCTCAAACCCTAGCTTCCCTCCTCTTATATAGTGGTCTTGAAGCCCAAGGAATGCTTAGATTTGGCCCGAGAGACTTTTAGCAACTTCTCAAATCTAGGAGATCAATATTTAGAAACTCTGCCATTCTGCGCACGCTGATTGCGCTACTTGCTTCGCGCAGTCGGTTTGCGCACTGTAGTTCGAAACAGCTATCTCCTTTTGCGCTGCTAGCTCCACAGGTCGTGCATCGCGCTCTAAAAACGTCCGTTAGCGCACATCTGACTTATGCTTCTGTTTTACCCTGAAACACAAAAATACCAAAAACTAGTAATCTTGTACACAAAATAATGCAAACAAGCACAATGTTAAGATCTAAATAGCGCATATAACTAGGCTCTATCAAATCCCCCACACTTGCCCTTGTTCGTCCCGAACAAGTACTGAAGCACAGATACTTTTACCTCTCTGAAGTCTAGCGCACAGCCTCATACTCATGCGCGATCTGCACAGCGATTCACCCTGCGCTGCTCTATCACCTACACGCACAAACCCTTAACAATTCTAGTATAATACTTTCGAAATTTGTTACCTCTCAACCAGGATGCCATTTAATTCGGATGATTCGGAGATAGCTCTTCATAGGCTCCTGGTTGTCGGCCTCCACTCCGATTTCTGGTACATGGATAATCTCGCAGGTTTCTTCGGTGCGTGATTCATTCGCGCGCTTCTTGGGAACTCAAGCCTTTCGTCTCTGACGATTTTTACTTTTGGACTAGTGCATGTACTGATATGGAGTTGTGTGCGCACGCTGGCTTTTCCTTGCGCATATCGTCAACTGATTTCTTATTTTTATACGGCTTCGTCCAGTCTTCTGATTTTCCCAGAACGGTTCCAGTCTCGGCCTTCGGATAGCAGCTATGGAACAACGCCCCGCTCTCCCTCCTTGGTCTACTTGCGCAGGTCAGCGCACGCGTTTACACCCGCGCCCACTTTCCTCCACTCGATTTCCAGAGGAAAGGTGGTCTGTTTTCCCACCTTGCCATGCTTTGGGTATTCGCCTTTGGCATCTGCATGACTGAGCGCGCTCTATTGTTCCGAAGGTTGCGAAGCACCGGCCTCCACTAGCGCTTTTAGCCATGTACCTAGCAAAAACGACTAACCGCCTCTCTAGAGCTTTTTCTTTCAACTCCTCATCCCCTGAATATCCCGACTAAAAAGACAAAAATTTTCAAAAAATATACTAAATCGATTAAAGGCAGTGCATGTAGGATGAATAAGGCAAAACAAGTCGAAAAGTGTGCGCAATCCGCACACAAGCACTGCTATTTCCTATACTGCACTAACTAAGCTAAACTACAATGATAAATGTGAATGTAAATGTAACGCCCCCCCCCCCCCCCCCCACACACTTAAACAGAGACTTGTCCCCACGACTCAAGCTCAAGCGCAACGGAGAGCGCACATATGCAAGCTACTAAAAAATGAAATGCATCATGAAAATTGAAAACAACGTCAATGCAGCAAATGAAACACGGTCAGGGCTTCACAAAATATCCACACAAAATAGGAACAGAATATCCAATGATACTGTTCAAAAGCAACAATGACAATCCGAGATGATTTGTGCCTAGCCCCCTGCTGCGCCCTAAAGGTCTTCTGAGCTGGAGTCCTGCGCAGACCCTTGTGCCTCCTCATCCATGGACTCTGTCTCTATCTCATAATCTGAGCTGGAGGATGGCTGCGCAACTGATACTGCTGCGGGCTGGGTGGCGGGCTCCTCGTCCGAGTCAATCTCCCATATTGAATCTGAACTTAACTCTAACGGGGGTGACGTCCGAGTCAACGTCCGAGTCAATCTGACGGGGGTGACCTCAGAGGGCGATCGGATTATCTGGGCAGAGGGTTGCTGAGGGGGCTCTGATGGCATTCGTTGTGGGTCCATGATTGGGGTGCGCACTGGGGATTGGGCTGGTGACTGCGCTGGAGAACTGGCTGGCTCGCGCTGCTCTAAAGGTGACCCTGGAGGTGGCCTGCGCAGATTGAGGAGAGGGGGAATGGGGTCTCCAAATTTCCACCCAGCTGGTGGACTGATGCTTAAATCGGCCCCCTCGGGCGCCAAGTACTCCAGCACGCGCATGACGTTAAACATCATGCGCTGCTCTGCTGGCACCTCCTTAGAATCCTGTCTGCGCCACTTCGTCGGCGCGTGCGGGGGAGAATCTCTGATGTCAATGGTGACAACTTCCCCTGGCGGTCCACTCACCCGCGCGCGCGCTCCAGTCTGAGCACACGTCCTCATGCGCCTAGCTGGCTGCACGACTGGTGCCTCCACATTCTCCATTTCTTCCTCAGCAGCAGCTTCCTCTTGCCGCACACTACTCTCTGCGGGCGCTCCTCTGATTACCGCGTGCCTCGGTGCCCTAGCAGCCTGTAGCCGGTAACACCATTCCAATGACCCGTCTTCCTTAGCAGTTACCGCTCGGTACTGCAGCATCTGGGCACGGTCAAGAGGAACGGCTGGAACAACTGTGTCCTCAGGCAACTCTGGCTCTCCGTGCAGGCAGCGTTTAGGACACGCATCACACAGCCTGCGGAGCTAGCGGCGCAAACAGAGAAGTTGGCAGAGTCGACCACGGTGCGCTAACCGATTGCGCTAACCAAGATGCCGTGCGCCATGCGCAGATAGTGGTGCTTCCAAATCTTGACACCACCAGATTTGGAAGTTGCCAAGGTTGAGCCTCTTGAGCAGTATATAAAGAGAGGAAGGCTAGGGTTCGAGAGTATCAGCATCCATCATCATCACAACACACGAGAGAGCAGCGAAACAGAAAAACACACGAGCTTGCTGCGAGGACCTGCGCTAGCTGACTGCGCCAACTGAGACACTGCAACCTGCACGCACCTGCTAGTTGCTGTTTCTTTGATACTTTAGATATTATTTACTGTTTCTATGATGTTTACTACTAGCATGTCTAGCTAAACACTTAATATCGGTTGGGCATGAATCTATGAGTATTTCCTTTGAGACTTGCGCTTAATGCATAGCTTGTTTGCTTATATTAATTCTGTGCACATTGTTGGCAGCTAGTTGCATGAGTAGGGGAAGCCTTGAACCGCAATCTTACTCTTGTTGCTTGTTGTTGCATGTTAAACTAGTTGAATAGCCTGACGGTGCCGACTAGGAGTAACGCGCTAGGATAATCAGTTGCTACTGTGACAGGATTCGCAGCTGCTTAGACTAGTCTTAAGAATTAATAGCTCATGAACTTTGATCGGAACATGCGCACATGTTAGGAAGCCTTGATCGGACACTAACATTAGCAAACCAAACTGTAGACATTTAGAGTCGATGATAAGGAATACACTCATAGAGGATTGTCTGCACCGATACTTCTCATAGTCATAGTACTTAATCTCTACTGCCTGCGCACGTCTAGTGCAATTCCCGCGTTTACTACTGTTTACTCGCGCATTGCGCAACCCCAATCACTCACACCCCCAGTTTTCGTAAGTGCAGGTTACTAGTTAAAGCTAATCTACTGCCTCCCTGTGGATTCGGCCCCGACTTAACCGCTGTACTAAGTGGAAGAGGAAGGAATAAATTTGACGTGCACAACGACGCGCGATCAAATTTTGGCGCCGTTGCCGGGGAAGGCAACACAGATAAGCTTTAACCAGCTTAGGTTTTCTTTTAATAGTTAGTTATTTTTGTTTGCTTTATTTTCGTTGTTGTTTCTGACAGCGCGCAATCATCATTAGCCTGCGCAACCTTGAAACAGTTGCGCTGCGCAGATTCTAGTTGCGCACTGACAGACGCAGCAGCTTAGTTATCTTTTAATTTCGTTTTCTTTGAGATTTGGAACAGGTCATGGAGGATAACAGTGTCGTTGGGGACAACTTAGGGGACAGAACCCCAGAGGAAGCGAGGGCACATAACCGCGCAGCCCTGTTCAGAGAGGAAGTGCAGCGCGAGGTTGAAGCAAGGATGGCTGCTGAAGTGTATAATGCGCCACCCGTGCGACAGGCCGCGCGACGCAGAACAGTGCGCGAGATGTCAGCCCCACTCACAGTTAACCAGCCATGGTGCATCGTGCTTCCACCAGACGGTCATTTTGAACTAAGGAGCTCGCTCATTCATCACATGCCCAAGTTCCACGGGATGAACAACGAGAATCCAGTCAAGCATGTGCGAGAGTTCCTAGTCATTTGCGAGAACATGAAGGCCGAAGGGGAGAGCGATGAAGCGCTGAAGATGAAAGCGTTCCCATTTTCACTGTGTGACACGGCCAGGCATTGGCTAATGAACTTACCAGCAGGATCAATTCACACATGGGAGCAGCTGCAGAAGAAGTTCCTGGACAAATTTTATCCCGCAGCAAAGATCGCGCTACTCAGGAGGGAGCTGGCCGCACCTAGGCAGAGCGCAGGGGAGTCGCTGTCAGAGTATTACGAGCGTTTCAGGGAGCTAGAGGCCAACTGCTACAATCACGGCCTACCCCAGAATGTGCTGATAGAGAATTTCCTGAATGGACTGCTGCCCATGGAGCTGAGATTATTGAACGCATGCGCAGGAGGCGACATTTGCAACATGTACCCAGAGGACGCGTGGCAGCTGATAGAAGACTCTGCTGGGCAGGTAAGACATCAGCTAACACTTGAAAATAGTCGTGCTCGTTCTGTGCATCAAGTAGAAACAAGCGTTGAAATAAAGGAAATGAAGGCCATGCTGCAGAAGTTGATGAGTGCGCAAAGCGCACAACCAGTTGCGCCAAAGGTATGCGAATTCTGCAATTCCGCTGAGCACAAAACCGATGCATGTCCCACGCTTTTTGAGGAATCAGGAGATGTCAATGCTCTCTGGAAATGAGGGCCACCGAGGCAGAATCAGCCGCATTTTGGACTTGCCGCAAATGGGTTCAGATGGAAGGAGGAAAACAATTTCCAGAGGCAGTCCACGGATCAGCGCGCGCCACAGCAGACGCAACAAGCTGCGCCCTACAATCCACCGCATCGCCGCCCTGACGCACCAGCGCAGAACAACCAGCACCCGAGGCGATCCTTAGAAGATATCGTGGGGCAGCTTGCAGACACAGTGCGCAAGAATGATGAGAAGTATGATAAGAGGTTCGAGTCCATTGAGAAGCAGCTATCACAGATTGCGACCACGGAAAACGAGCTGAAAAAGAGCGATGGCAAGCTGCCTTCGCAAGTGATTCAAAACCCCAAGGGAGGAGTGAACGCTGTGACACTGAGGGCTGGGCGCACGATAGGAACAGAGCAGACCACGAAGGCACCCGCGCAACCAGTTGCGCAAGTCCCGGATCCAGCAGAGCAGAATGCGCAATCGGAGCAAGACGCGCAACCAAAAGCGCCAGCCACAAGCCAGCAGGGCGAAGCGCCAGGTATAACACAATTAAAAGACAAGAGCACGAATCGTACTAACATACCTGCACCTTTCCCTGTGCAGGCACCATCGGCTAGGAAGGAAACGCTCGACAAGGAGCTCTACGAGTTATTCAGTAAGGTGGAAATAAAAATTCCCCTTATTGAAGCAGTTCGGCCAATCCCTAGGTACGCCAAATTTCTAAAGGAGCTGTGCACAAACAAGAGAAGGAAAGGCGAGTGCGCACAGGTAATGCTAAATGCGCAGGCCTCAGAAATCGTGCAACATAAGGTACCACCTAAATGCCAAGACCCAGGTACATTTACCATTCCATGCACTTTAGGTAAGACCACAGTGAGCAATTGCATGATTGACTTAGGCGCGTCTATAAATGTGCTAACCTATTCCCTATATGCGTCATTGCGCCTTGGACCACTAAAGCCTGCAGGTCTCACCATTCAGCTAGCAGATCGGTTGTGCAAGCAACCTACGGGCATGATCGAGGACGTTCTTGTGCGAGTAGGAGAGCTGGTGTTCCCAGCAGACTTCTATGTCCTAGAAATGGAGGGTGAATCAAGCACCAGCAGTGCGCAGATCCTACTGGGCAGACCATTTCGGATGACCGCGCGCACGAAGATAGATGTGTGGAGGGGTACGCTCTCTATGGAGGTTGATGGCGAGGAAATTCATTTCAACATATTCAAGGGGATGCAGCATCCTCATGAAGACGCCACAGTGCACACAATGGACACCTTAGATGACTTGGTCGCAGATGCGCAGTGTGCGAGCGCAGCAGAAGAATCTGAAACACTGGCACAGGCTGAGTTAGAGGCGCAGGAAGAGGAGCTGAGCAGTGCTGAACCAGAACCCAGACAGGTACAAGCCATAGTGAAAGTCTGCAATGATAATAAAATCTTACCCTCTATTGAATAGGCACCCAAGGTCGATGATCGCGCGTCGTTGTACGCGTCAAATTAATCCTTCCTCTTCCACTAGTACAGCGGTTAAGTATGGGTCGATCTCCACAGGGAGCAAGCAGTTCAGTTTTAACCAGTGACCTACACTTATGAAAATGGGGGTGTGAGTGGTTGGGGTTGCGCGATGCGCGAGTAAACAGTCGTAAACGCAGGAATTTGCACTAGACGTGCGCAGGCAAAAGAGATTAAGTACTATGACTATGAGGAGTATCGGCGCAGACAATCCTCTATGAGTGTATTCCTTATCATCGACTCTAAATGTCTATAGCTTGATTTGCTAATGTTAGTGTCCGATCAAGGCTTCCTAACATGTGCGCATGTTCCGATCAAAGTTCATGAGCTATTAATTCTGGAACTAGACTAAACAACTACGAATCCGATCAAGGTAGTAATTGCCTATCCTAGCGTGTTACTCCTAGTTGGCACCGTCAGGCTATTCAACTAGTTTAACATACAACAACAAGCAACACGAGTAAGATTGCGGTCAAGGCTTCCCCTACTCATGCAACTAGCTGTCAACAATGTGCACAGAATTAATTATAACCAAGCAAGCTATGCATTAAGCGCAAGTCTCAAAGGAAATACTCATAGATTCATGTCCAACCGACACTAAGCGTTTAGCTAGACAGGCTAGTAGTAAACATCATAGAAACAGTAAATAATAACTAAGGTGTCCAAGAAAACAATAGCAAACAGTGCGTGCAGGTTGCAGTCTTGGCTGGCGCAGTCGGCTAGCGCAGATCCTCTCAGCAAGCTCGTGTGTTTTCCAGTTCTGCTGCGCCGTGCCTCCTTGGTGTACGAATTGTGTATATGTGATGATGATCCTCGAACCCTAGCCTCCTTCGCTTCTTTATATACTGCTCAGAGGCTCATCCTTGGCAACTTCCAAATCTGGTCGTGTCAGGATTTGGAAACACCATCATCTGCGCATGGCGCACGGCATCTGCTTAGCGCAATCGGTTAGCGCACCGTGGTCGACTCTGGCAATTTCTTCTGTTTGCGCCGCTAGCGCCGCAGGCTGTGTGATGCGCGTCCTAAACGCTGCCTGTTAGAGCGTATCCGACTTAGGCCCTTGTTTTGCCCTGCGATACAAAAACACCGGAAACCAGTAATCTTGTACACAAAATATTGCAAACAAGCATAGGGTTATGATCTAAATAATGCGTATAAATAGGCTCCATCAAACCCCCCACACTTGCCCCTTGTTCGTCCTCGAACAAGCACTCAAGCACGGATACCATTACCTCTCTGGAGTCTAGCGCACAGTCTTGCACTCTGGCGCGATCTGCACTACTGAACACCTTGTGCTGCTCTACCACCTGCGCACATCTGCTCTCAACAGTTTTAAGTATAGTGATTTCGAAATTCATTACCTCTCAGCTGGGATGAAGATCATTTCGGATGGCTGGGAGATAGCTCTTCATAGGCTCCAGGTTGTCAGCTCTCGCTTTGAGGATGGGTATATGGTTAACAGCGCAAGCTTCTTCCCGTGCGTGATTCTTCCGCGCACTTCCTGGGAACTCAAGCCATTTGATGATTTTCTGTGGACTTTGCGCACGCTGGTACTGAGTAGTGCGCATGCTGATTCTTTTGTAGCGCATATCATCTGCTGGTGTTTTTCTTTTGTACAGCTTTGTCTACGATTTCTCACATTCTCAGAACGGTTCCAGTCTCGGCCTCCGGATAACAGCTATGGAACACCGCCCCGCTCTCCCTCCTTGGTCTATCTGCGCAGGTCGGCGCACGGGTTTACACTCGCGCCCGCCTTCCTTAGCTCGACTTCCAGAGGAAAGGTGGTCTGTTTTCCCACCTCGCCATGCTTTTGGGTATTTTCCTTTGGCATCTGCGTGACTGAGCGCACTCTCTTGTTCCGAAGGTTGCGAAGCACAGGCCTCCACTCGCGCTCTCGACCATATACCTCTCCTTCGAAGCTCGAACGACTAACCGCCGCTCTAGAGCGTTTCTGTCAACTCCACATCCCCTGTATATCCCAACTAACAGGAGCAGAAAAACGAAAAAAAAATACTAAAACAGGTTGATAGCAGCGCACGCAGAATGGGTAGCGCAAACAAGCTGAACAGTGCGCGCAACCCACACTCAAGCGCACTACTGCTACTGTTTCCTTCAATTAAACTAAGCTACACTAAAAAATGCTAAAAAACGTGAAATGTAAATGTAACGCTCCCCCCCCCCCACACTTAAACAGAGACGTGTCCCCACGACTCAAGCTCAAGCGCACGGAGGACGCGCACATGCATGCAAGCAAAATAAAGAACATAAAAATGAAGAACATATAGTCAAAGCAGTGCAAATATAGCATAGGGGCACAAAATATGTAGCACAAGAGTTCAGCACACCGCCTACTAAACCCTCTAAACACCACTCCAATCGGCGCACTCTAACCTGGTGCGGTTTCAAAACCCTAGAACACTCTTCCTCCGTACAAAACCCTACTGGAATCTGCTCAAAGTTGGGGGAAAGGTTACCTGGGGTGAGTGCGGCCGTGTGTTCCTCAAATCTCTCTAAACTGATGCTGGGTTGAGCGCCGGACAGCGGGCGGAGGTGCGAAGGCGGGAGCTGCTTGCAACGGTCGAGTGTGAAAAAGTGCTGAAATTTTCTAAGTCCTGCCCTTATATACCCCCCTGACTGGCGCAGCTGTCCTGCGCACTGAAGTGCGCACGGACCTGCGCACTGCTGCTCGACTAAAAAACGACAAGTCCTAAACTAACTAAAATACACAAGAAAAAACTAAAAGAAAGACATGTAAAAGTAAAACTAGTCGGGTTACCTCCCGACAAGTGCCTTTGTTTAACGTCGTTGGCTCGACTGTACCTCGTTACGTGTCCAAATGTGTGCCAGCGACCTCCCCCACTCTTGCTCCTGAGTGACCCTGCGCTTGTGTATGTGTTGTGTTCTTCTTGGTCCTGCGCAAAGGGTGAGAAGGGTAGTCAGCATGGATAATATGTGAGAAGTCTGCAGTAACGAGGGTAGATGAAGAGGAAGAAGAAATGTGAGCAATAGTTTCCAGTTCTCCCTCTGGTGCATCTGGTGGCGCCTCTGGCGCATCTGTTATCTCTGGCTCTGCCAACTCAATGTCGCACGCTGTACCATCCCAAGGCTCTCCTAGATATCGTTTGACTCTCTGCCCGTTGACCTAAAAATGATGCCGGTGCTCGTTTTCTAACTCGATTGTTCCGTAGGGGAAAACCTTGGTGACTGTGTACGGTCCTGTCCATTTGCTGCGCAGCTTTTCAGGCATGAGCTTCAGGCGTGATGAGAATAATAACACCTGGTCTCCTGGCTCAAAAGTGCGTCTGAGGATATGCTTGTCATGAAACGCCTTTGTGCGCTCCTTGTAGTCGCGCAGTCCCTCATAGGCATCCAAGCGCAGCTCTTCTAATTCGCTCAGC
The DNA here is from genome assembly GCA_963678935.1 of Umbilicus rupestris. Classification (NCBI taxonomy): domain Eukaryota; kingdom Viridiplantae; phylum Streptophyta; class Magnoliopsida; order Saxifragales; family Crassulaceae; genus Umbilicus; species Umbilicus rupestris. The sequence goes on along the minus strand of OY787623.1, from coordinate 3,789,553 downwards.
TCAAATGCGCGCTCCTTTCCGGCCTCATCTAAGTTCAGGTTGCAAATGCGTAAGGCCCAATATGCTTTGTGCTCTAGCTCTACTGGCAGGTGGCATGCTTTTCCGTAGACCAACCGGAATGGTGAAGTCCCGATTGGTGTCTTATGCGCAGTGCGGTATGCCCATAGCGCATCGTCCAGGCGCTGGCTCCAATCTTTGAGAGATGGTCTCACAGTCTTCCATAGGATGCGCTTGATCTCTCTATTGGAAACCTCGGCCTGTCCATTTGTCTGAGGATGATAAGCAGTGGACGTCTTGTGGCGCACTCCATAATGCTTGAGAACTTGCGCCACAATCCTGTTACAAAAGTGCGTCCCCTGGTCGCTGATGATTGCCTTAGGCACCCCGTACCTGCAAAAGATGTTAGTTTTCAGAAACTCAGCGACCGTCTTACCATTATCCTTCCGTGTGGCCTTAGCTTCGACCCATTTGGAGACATAGTCCACTGCCACCAATATGTACTCGTATCCGGCAGATGGAGGAAATGGCCCCATGAAGTCAATGCCCCATATATCAAACACCTCATCCACTAGAATTGGCGTCTGCGGCATTTCGTTGCGCGCTGATATGCCTCCTGTGCGCCGGCACCTGTCACAATTCCTGCAGTGATCATATGCATCTCTAAACAGGTGCGGCCAATAAAATCCGCAATCCAGGACCTTCCTACTCGTGCGCTTGGGACCAAAGTGTCCTCCACATGCGTGCGCATGACAAAACATCAAAACAAAGTTAATTTCATGGTCAGGCACGCAGCGCCTCAATATCTGGTCAGGTCCTATTCTGAGCATATATGGATCATCCCAAATATAATGCTTGGACTCATGTTTCAATCTCATGCACTGGGTTTTATTGAAATGTGGAGGAAACGTACCTGTGACCAGGTAATTCGCAATGTCCGCATACCATGGTACCTTACCTGTCAGCGCCATCAGATGCTCATCAGGGAATGTCTCCGGGATCTGCCCTGGCTCCTCCTCTTTCACGATCCTGCTCAGGTGGTCAGCAACTGTATTCTCCGTGCCCTTCTTGTCTTTGATCTCCAAGTCAAATTCCTGAAGTAGGAGCACTCAGCGCATCAGGCGCGGCTTAGTCTCCTTTTTGGACATTAGGTAGCGGATGGCTGCGTGGTCTGTGTATATGATGACCCTAGCGCCTAGAACATATGCACGGAACTTCTCTAGCGCAAACACAATTGCCAGAAGCTCCTTATCCGTGGTGGTGTAGTTCCTCTGCGCAGCGTCCAGTGTGCGCGATGCATAATAAATGGCGTGCGGTTTCTTGTCCACTCGCTGCCCCAGGACTGCTCCTACTGCGTAATCACTTGCGTCGCACATTAGTTCAAATGGCAAGTTCCAGTCTGGCGCGCGCATCACTGGCGCACTGGTCAGCGCCTCCTTTAGCTTATCAAATGCGGCCCTGGCGCGTTACACAGGCCAAATGACATGCGCCGAAACGCAAACGTACCAAACGGGCAGGTGAACGTGGTCTTCTCCTGATCCTCCGCAGCTATGGGTATCTGGTTGTACCCTGAATATCCGTCCAATAAGCAAAAATAGGGCTTTCCTGCTAATCTGTCCAGCATTTGGTCCATGAAGGGTAGCGGGAAATGGTCCTTGCGCGTGACAGCGTTAAGCTTCCTGTAGTCGATGCACATGCGCCATCCAGTCTGAATGCGCTTTGGAACTAGCTCGCCCTGCGCATTCTCTTCCACTGTGATTCCTCCCTTCTTCGGCACAACGTGCATTGGACTGACCCATTTGCTGTCCGAGATGGGGTAAATGACTCCTGCGTCCAGCAACTTTAGAATCTCCTTCTGCACTACCTCCATCATATTTGGATTCAATCTGCGCTGAGCCTCCCTGGATGGTTTGGCACCATCTTCCAACAGAATTCTATGCATGCATACGTCTGGGCTCACTCCACGCAGATCAGCAAGTGTCCATCCTATGGCGCGCTGGTTCTTGCGCAGCACCTGCTGTAATCGCGCTTCCTGCTCCTCTTCCAATCCTTTCTTTATGATCACTGGCAAGGTGTCCTCATCTCCTAAGAAAATGTATTTGAGGTGCTCTGGAAGTTGCTTCAGTTCGATCTTGGGTGCCTGTTCAATAGAGGGCAAGATTTTAGTAGCAGTGCAAATATGAACTATATCGTGTACCTGTTTGGATTCTGCTTCGGCACTGCTCAGCTCGTCTTCCTGCTCCTCCAACTCTGCCTGTGCCAGTGGCTCTGGTCCTACCGTTGCGCTTGCGCATTGTGCATCTGTGACTAAATCATCAATGCTGTCCATTGCGTGCACTGTGGCGTCCTCATGTGGGTGCTGCATCCTCTTGAATATATTGAAATGGATTTCTTCGCCATCAACTTCCATGGAGAGCGTGCCCCTCCATACGTCTATCTTTGTGCGGGCAGTCATCAGAAAAGGTCTGCCCAGAAGGATCTGCGCACTGCTGGCGCTCGATTCACCCTCCATTTCTAGTACATAGAAATCTGCTGGGAACACCAGCTCTCTTACTCGCACAAGAACATCCTCTATCATGCCTGCAGGTTGTTTGCACGACCGATCTGCTAGCTGAATGGTGAGACCTGCAGGCTTAAGTGGTCCAAGGCGCAATGTCGCATATAGGGAATAAGGTAACAAATTGATAGATGCGCCTAAATCAATCATGCAGTTGCTCACTGTGGTTTTGCCTAAAGTGCATGGGATAGTGAATGTACCTGGGTCTCAGCACTTAGGTGGTACCTTATGTTGCACGATCGCTAAGGCCTGCGCATTTAGCATTACCTGTGCGCACTCGCCTTTCCTTCGCTTGTTTGTTCACAGCTCCTTCAAAAACTTCGCATACCTAGGGATCTGCAGAACTGCTTCAATAAGGGGAATGTTTATTTCCACCTTACTGAATAAATCGTATAGCTCCTTGTCCAGCGCTTCCTTCCTAGCCAAGGGTGCCTGCACAGGGAAAGGCGCAGGTATGTTAGTATGATTCGTGCCCTTGTCTTTCAATTGTGTTATACCCGGCGCTTCGCCCTGCTGGCTTGTGGCTGGCACTTCTGGTTGCGCGTCTTGCTCTGGTTGCGCATTCTGTTCTGCTGGATCTGGGACTTGCGCAGCTGGTTGCGCGGGCGCCTTCGCGGTCTGCTCTGTTCCTATTGTGCGCCCAGTCCTCAGTGTCACTGCATTCACTCCTCTGGGGTTCTGAATCACTTGCGAAGGCAGGTTGCCATCGCTCTTCTTTAGCTCATACACCGTGGTAGCAATCTGTGACAGCTGCTTTTCAATGGACTCGAACCGCTTGTCATACTTCTCGTCATTTTTGCGCACTGTGTCTGCTAACTGCCCTACGATATCTTCCAAAGATCGCCTCGGTTGCTGGTTGTTATGCGCTGGTGTGTCAGTGCGGCGATGCAGTGGATTGTAGGGCGCAGCTTGTTGCGTCTGCTGTGGCGCGCGCTGATCCGTGGACTGCCTCTGGAAATTATTCTCCTCCTTCCATCTGAATCCATTTGCGGCTAGTCCAAAGCGCGGCTGGTTCGGCCTCTGTGGCCCTCTGTTATCCCATCCTCCAAGAGCATTGACATCTCCAGATTCTTCAAATAGCGTGGGACATTCATCAGTCTTGTGCTCGGTGGACCTGCAGAATTCACATACCTTTGGCGCAACTGGTTGTGCGCTTTGCGCACTCATCAACTTCTGCAGCATGGCCTTCATTTCCTTGATCTCAGCGCTTGTTTCTACCTGATGCACAGGACGAGCACGACTATTCTCAAGTGTTAGCTGATGTCTTACCTGCCCAGCAGAGTCTTCTATCAGCTGCCATGCGTCTTCTGGATACATGTTACAAATGTCGCCTCCTGCGCATGCGTTCAATAACCTCAGCTCCATGGGCAGCAGTCCATTCAGGAAGTTCTCTATCAGCACATTCTGGGGTAGGCCATGATTGTAGCAGTTGGCCTCTAGCTCCCTGAAACGCTCGTAATACTCTGACAGTGACTCTCCTGCGCTCTGCCTTGTTGCGGCCAGTTCCCTCCTGAGTAGCGCGATAGAATTTGTCCAGGAACTTCTTCTGTAGCTGCTCCCATGTGTGAATTGATCCGGATGGTAAGTTCATCAACGAATGTCTGGCCGTGTCACATAGTGAAAATGGGAATGCCTTCATTTTCAGCGCCTCATCGCTCTCCCCTTCGGTCTTCATGTTCTCGCAGATGACTAGGAACTCTCGCACATGCTTGACTGGATTTTCGTTGTTCATTCCGTGGAACTTGGGCATGTGATGAATGAGCGAGCTCCTTAGTTCAAAATGTCCGTCTGGCGGAAGCACGATGCACCATGGCTGGTTAACTGTGATTGGGGCCGACATCTCGCGCACTGTTCTGCGTCGCGCAGCTTGGCGCATTATACAGCTCAGCGGCCATCCTTGCTTCAACCTCGCGCTGCACTTCCTCTCTGAACAGGGCTGCGCGGTTATGTGCTCTCGCTTCCTCTGGGGTTCTGTCCCCTAAGTTGTCTCCTACGACACTGTTATCCTCCATGACCTGTTCTAAATCTCAAAGTGAACGAAATTAAAAGATAACTGATGCTGCTGCGTCTGTCAGTGCGCAACTAGAATCTGCGCAGCGCAACTGTTTCAAGGTTGCGCAGGCTAATGGTGATTGCGCGCTGTCAGAAACAACAACGAAAATAAAGCAAACTGAAATAACTAATTACTAAAAAGGAAAAACGTAAACTAGCTAAAACTTAGCTGTGTTGCTCCCCGGCAACGGCGCCAAAATTTGATCGCGCGTCGTTGTACGCGTCAAATTAATCCTTCCTCTTCCACTAGTACAGCGGTTAAGTAAGGGTCGATCTCCATAGGGAGCAAGTAGCTCAGTTTTAACTAGTGACCTACACTTGCGAAAAAGGGGGTGTGAGTGGTTGGGGTTGCGCGATGCGCGAGTAAACAGTCGTAAACGCAGGAATTTGCACTAGACGTGAGCAGGCAATAGAGATTAAGTACTATGACTATGAGAAGTATCGGCGCAGACAATCCTCTATGAGTGTATTCCTTATCATCGACTCTAAATGTCTATAGCTTGATTTGCTAATGTTAGTGTCCGATCAAGGCTTCCTAACATGTGCGCATGTTCCGATCAAAGTTCATGAGCTATTAATTCTGGAACTAGACTAAACAACTATGAATCCGATCAAGATAGTAATTGCCTATCCTAGCGCGTTACTCCTAGTTGGCACCGTCAGGCTATTCAACTAGTTTAACATACAACAACAAGCAACACGAGTAAGATTGCGGTTCAAGGCTTCCCCTACTCATGCAACTAGCTGTCAACAATGTGCACAGAATTAATTATAACCAAGCAAGCTATGCATTAAGCGCAAGTCTCAAAGGAAATACTCATAGATTCATGTCCAACCGACACTAAGCGTTTAGCTAGACATGCTAGTAGTAAACATCATAGAAACAGTAAATAATAACTAAGGTGTCCAAGAAAACAATAGCAAACAGTGCGTGCAGGTTGCAGTCTTGGCTGGCACAGTCGGCTAGCGTAGATCCTCTCAGCAAGCTCGTGTGTTTTCCAGTTCTGCTGCGCCGTGCCTCCTTGGTGTACGAATTGTGTATATGTGATGATGATCCTCGAACCCTAGCCTCCTTCCCTTCTTTATATACTGCTCAGAGGCTCATCCTTGGCAACTTCCAAATCTGGTCGTGTCAGGATTTGGAAACACCATCATCTGCGCATGGCGCACGGCATCTGCTTAGCGCAATCGGTTAGCGCACCGTGGTCGACTCTGCCAATTTCTTCTGTTTGCGCCGCTAGCTCCGCAGGCTGTGTGATGCGCGTCCTAAACGCTGCCTGTTTGCGCGTATCCGACTTAGGCCCTTGTTTTGCCCTGCAATACAAAAACACCGGAAACCAGTAATCTTGTACACAAAATATTGCAAACAAGCATAGGGTTATGATCTAAATAATGCGTATAAATAGGCTCTATCAGTCGAGCTGAAACAACTCCCAGAGCACCTCAAGTACATATTCTTGGGAAATGAAGACACCCTGCCAGTGATCATAAAGAAAGGATTAGAAGAGGAGTAGGAGGCGCGATTACAGCAGGTACTGCGCAGAAACCAGCGCGCTATAGGATGGACACTTGCTGATCTGCGCGGAGTGAGCCCCGCCGTATGCATGCACAGGATTCTGTTGGAAGATGGTGCCAAACCATCCCGGGAGCCCCAGCGCAGATTGAACCCGAATATGATGGAGGTGGTGCAGAAGGAGATCCTGAAGTTGCTCGACGCAGGAGTCATTTACCCCATTTCAGACAGCAAGTGGGTAAGTCCAGTGCACGTTGTGCCAAAGAAGGGAGGAATCACAGTAGAAGAGAATGCGCATGGCGAGCTAGTTCCCGAGCGCATTCAGACTGGATGGCCCATGTGCATCGACTACTGGAAGCTTAACGCAGTCACGCGCAAGGACCATTTCCCGCTACCCTTCATGGATCAGATGCTCGATCGATTAGCGGAGAAGCCCTACTTTTGTTTCTTGGACGGATACTCAGGGTACAATCAGATACCCATAGCTGCGGAAGATCAAGAGAAGACCACATTTACCTGCCCATTCGGTACGTTTGTGTTTCGGCGCATGTCATTTGGGCTGTGTAACGCGCCAGGTACGTTCCAACGCCTAGTCATGAGCATTTTTTCGGATATGATTGGTATATGCATAGAAGTGTTCATGGATGATTTTACTGTATAAGGAAGTACCTTTGATGCATGCTTAACACATCTTGATAAGGTCTTAGCGCGCTGCATTTCAAGGAACCTAGTGCTCAATTATGAAAAATGTCATTTCATGGTAACGCTTGGTGCAGTACTAGGACATATTATCTCGCAGGAGGGGATCAAGGTAGATAAAGCTAAAATTGATCTTATTTCCAATCTGCCTTATGCCACTAGCGTGCGCGATGTGAAATCATTCCTTGGGCATGCCGGGTTTTACAGGCGCTTCATAAAAGATTTTTCTAAGATTTGTATACCCCTGTCTAACCTCTTGCAAAAGGATGTGTGTTTCGAATTTACTGATGAGTGCAGGGCCGAGTTTGATAAGCTGAAGGAGGCGCTGACCAGTGCGCCAGTGATGCGCGCGCCAGACTGGAACCTGCCATTTGAACTGATGTGCGACGCAAGCGATTATGTAGTAGGTGCAGTCCTGGGGCAGCGAGTGGACAAGAAGCCGCACGCCATTTATTATGCATCGCGCACACTGGACGCTGCGCAGAGGAACTATACCACTACGGAAAAGGAGCTTCTGGCAATTGTGTTTGCGCTGGAGAAGTTTCGTGCATATGTTCTTGGCGCTAGGGTCATCATTTACACAGACCATGCAGCAATCCGCTACCTAATGTCCAAGAAGGAAACTAAGCCGCGCCTGATGCGCTGGGTACTCCTACTTCAGGAATTTGACTTGGAGATCAAAGATAAGAAGGGCACGGAGAACACAGTCGCAGACCACTTGAGCAGGATCGTGAAGGCGGAGGAGCCAGGGCAAATCACGGAGACGTTCCCTGATGAGCATCTGATGGCGCTGACAGGTAAGGTACCATAGTATGCGCACATTGCAAATTACATGGTCACAGGTACGTCTCCTCCTCATTTCACTAAAACCCAATGCATGAGATTAAAACATGAGTCCAAGCATTACATTTGGGATGATCTGTATATGCTCAGAATAGGACCTGACCAGATTTTAAGGCGCTGCGTGCCTGACCATGAAATTAACTCTGTTTTGATGTTTTGTCATGCGCACGCATGTGGAGGACACTTTGGTACGAAGCGCACGAGCAGAAATTATTGGCCGCGCTTGTTTACTGACTCATATAACTACTGCAGAAACTGTGACAGGTGCCAGCGCACAGGAGGCATATCAGCGCGCAATGAGATGCCGCAGACACCAATTCTAGTGGATGAAGTATTCGACATTTGGGGGATTGACTTCATGGGGCCATTTCCTCCATCTTCCGGATACGAGTATATTTTGGTCGCGGTAGATTATGTCTCCAATTGGGTTGAGGCCAAGGCTACACGGAAAGACGATGGTAAGACGGTCGCTGACTTTTTGAGAACTAACATATTTTGCAGGTACGGAGTGCCTAAGGCAATCATTAGCGACCAGGGGACGCAATTTTGCAACATAATTGTGGCGCAGGTTTTCAAGCATTATGGAGTGCACCACAAGACGTCCACTGCTTATCATCCTCAGACAAATGGACAGGCCGAGGTTTCCAACAGAGAGATCAAGCGCATCCTGGAGAAGACCGTGACACCGTCGCGCAAAGATTGGAGCCAGCATCTTGACGATGCGCTGTGGGCATACCGCACTGCGCATAAGACGCCAATTGGGACTTCACCGTTCCGGTTGGTTTACGGAAAAGCATGCCACCTGCCAGTGGAGTTAGAGCACAAAGCATATTGGGCATTACGCATTTGCAACCTGAACCTAGACGAGGCCGGAAAGAAGCGCGCATTTGAGCTAAGCGAATTAGAAGAGCTGCGCCTGGATGCCTATTAGGGACTGCGAGATTACAAGGCACGCACAAAGGCATTTCATGACAAACATATCCTCAGACGCACTTTTGAGCCAGGAGACCAGGTATTATTATTGTCATCACGCCTAAAGCTCATGCCTGGAAAGCTGCGCAGCAAATGGACCGGACCGTACACAGTCACCAAGGTTTTCCCCTACGGAACAATAGAGTTAGAAAACGAGCACCGGCATCGTTTTCAGGTCAATGGGCAGAGAGTCAAACGGTATTTAGGAGAACCTTGGGATAGCACAGCGCGCGAAATTGAATTGGCAGAGCCTGAGATAGCAGATGCGCAGATAGCTGCGCTAGAGTCATCACCAGACGCGCCAGAGGGAGAACAGGGGACTATTGCTCATATTTCTTCTCCCTCTTTACCTACCCTCGTTACTTATAATTTATCACATACTATTAACCATGCTGACCACCCGTCCGACCCTTTGCGCAGGACCGAGAAGAACACAACACATGCACAAGCGTAGGGTCACTCAGGAGCAAGTGTGGGGGAGGTCGCTGGTATACTTTCACGCAAGTAACGAGGTACAGTCGAGCCAACGACGTTAAACAAAGGCACTTGTCGGGAGGTAACCCGACACATTTTACTTTTACATATTTTTTTTGTTCTTTTAATTTTTCTAGTGTCTTTTAGCTAGTTTAGGACTTGTAGTTTTTTTTAGTCAAGCAGCAGTGCGCAGGTCCGTGCGCACTTCAGTGCGCGGGACAGCTGCGCCAGTCAGGGGGTATATAAGGGCAGTACTTAGAAAATTTCAGCACTTTTTCACTCGACCGTTGCAAGAGAAACTCCCGCCCTCACACCTCCGCTCACCGTCCGACGCTCAACCCAGCTTCTGTTTAGAGAGATTTGAGGGGCACTCCGTCGCACTCTCTTCAGTTAACCTTTCCCCCCGATTTGAGCCGATTGCATTAGGGTTTGTGCGAGAAGAGGGGTGACCTAGGTCTGAAATCGCACCAAGCTAGCATGCACCGATTGGAGGTTTGGTTAGTGGGTTTTGTAGGCGGGGAGTAGGCGCCCAATTGGTGAAAGTTTCAGGGCATTTGGAGGAGTTTGGATTTTCTGAGCTTTAGAGAGTGTTGACAGTAGTTGACCGTAGTTGACCAAAGAGACCCAGCGCACGATGCAGCCTGCCGAGGACCAAGCGACCCCAGCTCACTTCGCCAGCAAGTACGCGGCCTTCCTGAGGCTTGAGATGTACGGGACTCCGTACATCAGCAGGGAGTTCCTGCGGGAGGTCGGTATGGAGGACCTCATCTTGGAGAAGCTCGCGCTGGCGGGCTGGGAGGCGCTGTTGGAGATCAACAGCGCAGCAGACAAGGAGGACACTTGCGAGTTTCTGGCATCGCGAGAAATGAGTGATATGGAGATAAGGTACCGGCACCGAGGGGTGTGGTACATTGCCTCGGCTAAGAGGCTGAAGCGCACACTGAGGTGCGCTAAGGTGCGAGAAGCTGACATGGACGCGCACACGAATCAGGAGGAGTGGCGTGAGATGGCGACCGGCCCAGTTTTTGCCGCGGGGCGCAGCCGAGGACGCGAGCTGCGCGACCCGTGGATGTTCTACTTGTGGCGCATGGTCGCCTATGCGATCATTGGGTGTTTTAATGGTGCGCCGAAGATCAGCTTGCTGGATATGGAGATTTTGAAGGGCTTTTATTATGGGAAGAGGGTGCTTTTTGTCCTGAACATGGTGATCCACTGGAGCCGGGTCAGCACCAAGGGGCCGCTGACTTGCGGAGGGATAATAACGCACCTGCTGCGTGCGTTGCATGGAGAGCCTGAGGTACCAGAGCACACAGTGGTGCTTGCTGTTCCTCTGGACCGCACCCACATGCTGTAGATAAGAGCGGTAGCCGTGAGAGAGGATGGCACATTGGAGTGGTGCTATCGCCTGCAGCCGGCCAGAGCGCCGCGGCCAAGAGCGGAGAGCAGCGCGCACGCAGCAGAGGCTGCGCAGGAGATGGAGGAGGACGAGGCCCCAGAGCCAGCTGTGCCTCCAGTCAGGAGCGCGAGGACTCGCGCGCAGACTGGAGCGCGCCGGAGGGCCAGTGCACCGCAGGGGGAGCCAGTTACTATTTCCATTGAGGATTCTCCCCCGCGTGCACAAGGGAAGCGCCCCAGGATGGAGTCAAAGGAGGCGCCAGAGGAGGTACCGGAGGAGCGGCGCATGATGTTCAACGTCATGCGCGTGCTCGAATATTTAGCGCCCGAGGGGGCAAATTTGAGCTTGAGCCCACCATCAGGGTGGAGATTTGGAGATGCTATTCCCCCTCTCCTCAGCCTGCGCCGGCCACCTCCGGGGTCCCCCAGCGAGCCGCACCTGCCAGCCAGCCCTCTTACCCAGCCCCCAGTGCATCCAGCAGAGCCCTCTCCAGCCCCAGTTCAGCACCAGAGCCAGCTCCAGTACCAGAACCCACCCCAGCAGCAGACCCAACACCAGCACCTGCATCACCCCCTGCACAGCCGTCCATTCCGAGGTCCCCTGAAGCAGATCCTGTCCTTAGTACCAGCTCAGATTCAGTATGGGATCCTGTCTCAGAGGATGACATCGTGGCTCAGCCCGCCGCCATTTCTGTCGTGCCGCCAGCCTCCAGCACTGAGTACGTGACAGATTCTTCAGAGGAGGAGGCGCACGGGTCCGAGGCTGAGTCCAGCTCAGAGGACATCTAGGGCTGCAGGGAGGGCGCGCATTTCTTTCGGGTGGTTCCTTTTTCTTATCTTTTTGAAAACTGTTGCTATATTTTGCTGACTATTGTGCTGAATATTTTGTGACCCCCATGCTATATTGTGCACTGCGTTGACTATATGGTTTTATGTTCTTTCTTTTGCTTGCATGCATGTGTGCGCGTTCTCCGTGCGCTTGAGCTTGAGTCGTGGGGACACGTCTCTGTTTAAGTGTGGGGGGGAGCGTTACATATACATTTCACGTTTTTTGAGCTTTATAGTGTAGCTTAGTGTAGTTGAAGAAAACAGTAGCAGTAGTGCGCTTGTGTGCGGGTTGCGCACACTGTTCAGCTTGTTTTGCGCTATCCATATTGCGTGCGCTGCCTACTAACTGTTTTAGTATTTTTTTCGTTTTTTCTGCTCCTGTTAGTTGGGATATACAGGGGATGTGGAGTTGACAGAAACGCTCTAGAGAGGCGGTTAGTCGTTCGAGCTTCGCAGGTGAGGTATATGGTCGAGAGCGCTAGTGGAGGCCGGTGCTTCGCGACCTTCGGAACAAGAGAGCGCGCTCAGTCACGCAGATGACGATGGCGAAATACCCATAGCTTGGCGAGGTGGGAAAACAGACCACCTTTCCTCTGGTAGTCGAGCGAAGGAAGGCGGGCGCGGGTGTAAACGCGTGCGCTGACCTGCGCAGATAGACCAAGGAGGGAGAGCGGGGCGGTGTTCCATAGCTGTTATCCGGAGGCCGAGACTGGAACCGTTCTGGGAAACATAGGGACCGTAGACAAAGCTGTACAAAAGAAAAAAATACCAGCAGATGATATGCGCTACAAAAGAATCAGCATGCGCACAAATACGTACCAGCGTGCGCGGAAGTCCACAAAGAAAATCATCAAGGGCTTGAGTTCCCAGAAAGTGCGCGGAAGAATCACGCACCGGAAGAAGCTTGCGCTGTTAACCATATACCCATCCTCGGAGTGAGAGCTGACAACCCGGAGCCTATGAAGAGCTATCTCCCAGCCATCCGAAATGATCTTCATCCCAGCTGAGAGATAATGAATTGCGAAATTATTATAATAGAACTGTTGAAGGCAAGGTGATAGAGCAGCGCAAGGTGATCAGTAGTGCAGATCGCACTAGAGTGAAAGACTTTGCGCTAGACTCCAGAGAGGTAATGGTATCCGTGCTTGAGTGCTTGTTCGGGATGAACAAGGGGCAAGTGTGGGGGGTTTGATAGAGCCTATTTATACACATTATTTAGATCCTAACCCTATGCTTGTTTGCATTATTTTGTGTACAAGATTACTGGTTTCCAGTGTTTCTGTATTTCACCGCAAAGCAAGGGCCTAAGTCGGATACGCTCTAACAGGCAGCGTTTAGGACGCGCATCACACAGCCTGCGGAGCTAGCGGCGCAAACAGAGAAGTTGGCAGAGTCGACCACGGTGCGCTAACCGATTACGCTAACCAAGATGCCGTGCGCCATGCGTAGATAGTGGTGTTTCCAAATCTTGACACCACCAGATTTGGAAGTTGCCAAGGTTGAGCCTCTTGAGCAGTATATAAAGAGAGGAAGGCTAGGGTTTGAGAGTATCAGCATCCATCATCATCACAGCACACGAGAGAGCAGCGAAAAAGAAAAACACACGAGCTTGCTGCGAGGACCTGCGCTAGCCGACTGCGCCAGCCGAGACACTGCAACCTGCACGAACCTGCTAGTTGCTGTTTCTTTGATACTTTAGATATTATTTACTGTTTCTATGATGTTTACTACTAGCATGTCTAGCTAAACACTTAGTATAGGTTGGGCATGAATCTATGAGTATTTCCTTTGAGACTTGCGCTTAATGCATAGCTTGTTTGCTTATATTAATTCTATGCACATTGTTGGCAGCTAGTTGCATGAGTAGGGGAAGCCTTGAACCGCAATCTTACTCTTGTTGCTTGTTGTTGTATGTTAAACTAGTTGAATAGCCTGACGGTGCCGACTAGGAGTAACGCGCTAGGATAATCAGTTGCTACTGTGACAGGATTCGCAGCTGCTTAGACTAGTCTTAAGAATTAATAGCTCATGAACTTTGATCGGAACATGCGCACATGTTAGTAAGCCTTGATCGGACACTAACATTAGCAAACCAAACTGTAGACATTTAGAGTCGATGATAAGGAATACACTCATAGAGGATTGTCTGCACCGATACTTCTCATAGTCATAGTACTTAATCTCTACTGCCTGCGCACGTCTAGTGCAATTCCCGCGTTTACTACTGTTTACTCGCGCATTGCGCAACCCCAATCACTCACACCCCCAGTTTTCGTAAGTGCAGGTTACTAGTTAAAGCTAATCTACTGCCTCCCTGTGGATTCCACCCCGACTTAACCGCTGTACTAAGTGGAAGAGGAAGGAATAAATTTGACGTGCACAACGACGCGCGATCAGTACGCGACCATGCGCCACAGGTAATACATCCAGGGGTCGCGCAGCTCACGCCCTCGGCTGCGCCCAGTGGTAAACGGTTAGCCCGGCGCCATCTCGCGCCATGCCTCCTGATTGGTGTGCGTATCCACCTCGTGCTCGCGCACCTTGTCACAGCGCAGGGTGCGCTTCAACCTCTTGGCCGATGCAATGTACCGCACCCCTCGGTGTCGGTACCGGATCTCTAAGTCTTGGATCTGCAAGGACGCCAGGAACTCACAGGTGTCCTCTTTGTCGGCTGCGCTTTCTAAGTCCATCAGCACTTCACAGCCGGCCTGCGCGAGCTTCTCTGTGACCAATTCCTCTAAGCCCACCTCGCGCAGGAAGTCCCTGCTGATGCACGGTGTGCCATACATGTCCAGCCTCCAGAAGGCGTCATGCTTCCGTGCGAAAGATGCTGGGGTGTCCTGGTCCTCTGCCGGCCTCATATTTGCAGCGGTCAACTGTAGTCAATGCTCTACTAAGGATCCCAAAATCAGAACTTCAAATCAAACCCTCAAATTCCTACCAGATGGGCGCCTCACTCGTGTCAACAAAACCCAGCAATGAAATCACCAAACGGAGCTAGCTAACCAGGTGCGGTTTTGATCCTAGGGTTACATCCTCAGTCGGGTTCCTTCACCAAACCCTCACTAAAATGACTGAAACAAGGAATGAGAGGTTACCGAGTGCGCTGGTGTTGTTGTGCTCTTCAAATCTCTCTAGAGAACGCTGGAAACGGTGGGCGGACGGCAAAGATCGGCTGGCAGCAGTGCAGAGCGTTTAACGGTCGAAATTGCAGAATGTCCGGATTTTTCTAAGTATCTGCCCTTATATACCCCCTGACCTGCGCATCTGTCCTGCGCACTGAACTGCGCACCGACTCGCGCATTGCTATGTGACTCAAGAGAAAAAAAAATATGCAAGTGCTGAACTAGCTGAAATGCAAATCCTAAAAACGTGTAAAAATAAAACGTGGAAAACGTGTGGGGTTACCTCCCGACAACTGCCTTTGTTTAACGTAGTTGGCTCGACAGTACCTCGTTACTTGCTCAAGTTCATGCTCCGGACCACCCCCACACTTGCTCCTGCGCGCTCTGGTGCGTCTGTGTGTGCTATGTCTTCTTTAGTCCTGCGCAAAGGAATAGACAGGTGGTCAGTGTGGCCAAAATCATGTGGCACATCATAAGTAATGAGGTTAATCAGTGAGGGAGAAGATATATAATCAGTAGCTCCTAGTTCTCCCTCCGGTGCAGCAGGTTGTATTTCTGGTGCAGCAGCTTGCGCATCTTCTATTTCTGGTTCCGCCAAATCAACTTCGCGCGTGGCCTCATCCCACAGTTCTCCCAAGTATTTCTTGACTCTTTGCCCATTAACCTGAAAGCGATGCTTGCGCTCGTTCTCTAACTCGATAGTTCCATACGGGAAAACCTTTGTCACCGTGTACGGTCCCGTCCACTTGCTGCGCAGCTTCCCAGGCATCAGTTTTAAGCGCGAGGAGAACAACAGCACTCGGTCTCCTGGGTCGAAGGTGCGTTTGAGGATGTACTTATCGTGAAATGCTTTCGTGCGCGCTTTGTAGTCGCGCAACCCCTCATATGCATCCAGGCGCAGCTCCTCTAGCTCGCTTAACTCAAATGCGCGCTCCTTACCAGCCTCATCAAGGTTCAGGTTGCAAGTGCGCATTGCCTAGTATGCCTTGTGCTCCAACTCAACCGGCAGGTGGCACGCCTTTCCATACACCAACCGAAATGGTGAAGTCCCAATCGGTGTCTTGTGCGCTGTCCTATATGCCCAAAGTGCATCGTCCAGCCGCTGGCTCTAGTCTTTGCGCGAAGGTCTAACGGTTTTCTCCAGAATGCGCTTGCTCTCTCTGTTGGAAACCTCAGCCTGGCCATTCATTTGAGGATGGTATGCAGTGGCGCACCCCATAATGCTTTAGTACTTGCGCCACTATTCTGTTGCAGAAGTGCGTCCCCTAGTCGCTGATTATTGCCTTAAGCACTCCGTACCTGCAGAAAATGTTAGTTCTTAAAAACTCAACGACCGTTTTACCATCATCCTTGCGCGTGGCCTTAGCTTCGACCCACTTCGAGACATAGTCCACTACAACTAGTATGTATTTGTATCCACAAGATGGCGGAAACGGCCCCATGAAGTCAATTCCCCACAAATCGAACACTTTGTCTACCAGTATAGGTGTTTGTGGCATCTCATTGCGCGCTGAGATATTTCCTGTGCGCTGGCACCTGTCACAAGCCCTGCAGTGGTTATATGAGTCACAAAAAAAGTGCGGCCAATAAAAACCGCAATCTAGGATTTTCCTGCTCGTGCGCTTTGGACCAAAGTGTTCTCCGCACGCGTGCGCATGACAAAATCTCAAAACAGAGCTCATCTCATGATCAGGCACACATCGCCTCAAGATCCGATCAGGGCCTATTCTAAGCATGTATGGATCATCCCAAACGTAATATTTAGACTCATGTTTTAACCTCATGCATTGAGTTTTAGTGAAATGAGGGGGAAACGCACCTGTGACCAGGTAATTTGCAATATGCGCATACCATGGTACCTTACCGTTCAGCGCCATCAGGTGTTCGTCAGGGAATGTCTCCGTGATCTGCCCTGGCTCCTCTTCCTTCACTATGCTGCTTAGGTGATCAGCAACAGTGTTTTCCGTTCCCTTCTTATCCTTGATCTCTAAATCGAACTCTTGGACCAGCAGCAACCAGCGCATCAGGCGCGACTTAGTCTCTTTCTTGGACATTAGGTAGCGGATAGCAGCGTGGTCAGTGTAGACAGTGACTTTAGCTCCCAGAACAAATATGATTGCCAGAAGTTCCTTCTCGGTCGTGGTGTAGTTCCTCTGTGCAGTGTCCAGTGTGCGCGACGCATAATAGATAGCATGCGGCCTCTTATCCACGCGCTGGCCAAGTACTGCGCCTACAGCGTACTCACTAGCATCGCACATCAGCTCAAATGGTAGGTGATAGAGCCTATTTATACACACTATTTAGATCTTAACACTGTGCTTGTTTGCATTATTTTGTGTACAAGATTACTTGTTTCCGGTGTTTTTGGATTCCAGCACAAAACAAGGGCCTAAGTCGGATACACGCTAATAGGCGCGTTTAAGGAGCGCAACACACAGCCTGCGGAGCTAGTAGCGCAAACAGGATAGGAGGTGGCAGATTCAGACTGCGGTGCGCAAACCAACTGCGCGAACCAACGTGCGCAGTGAGCCATGCGCAGGATAGCGGTATTTTTAAAATCTCCTAGGATTTGGAAGTTGCCAAGATTGTCACGGGCCAAATCTGAGCATTCCTCGGGCCTCACAAGCAGTATATAAAGAGGGGAAGGCTAGGGTTTGAGAGATATACACGAGATACAGGAGGGAGAGCCAGAACTGAAAAACACACGAGCTGCCGCCGAGGACCTGCGCCAACCGACTGCGCGAACCGAGACACAGCAACCTGCACGCACCTGCTTGTTACTGTTTCCTTGGACACTTTAGCTTTTATTTACTATTTCTATGATGTTTACCACTAGCATGTCTAGCTAAACACTTTGTATCGGTTGGGCATGATTCTATGAAGTATTTCCTTTGAGACTTGTGCTTAATGCATAGTTTGTTTGCTTGTATTAATTCTGCACACACGGTTGACAGCTAGTTGTATGAGTAGAGGAAGCCTTGAACCGCAATCTTACTCTTACCACTTGTTGTTATATGTTAAACTAGTTGGTAGCTTGACAGTGACAACTAGGAGTAATGCGCTAGGATAATCAGCTGTTACTGTGACCGGATTCGTAGCTACTTAGACTAGTTTCAAGAATTAATAGCTCATGGACTTTGATCGGAACATGCGCACATGTTAGGAAGCCTTGATCGGACACTAACTTCAGTAAAATCGAACTATAGACGTTTAGAGTCGATGATAAGGAATACATTCATAGAGGATTGTCTTTACCGATACTTTTCATAGTCATAGTACTTAATCTCTACTGTCTGCGCACGTATCGTGCAATTCTGCTTTCAACACTGTTCATTCGCTCACCTGCGCAACCCAACCACTCACAACCCCAATTTCATAAGTTGTAGGTTGCTAGCTAGAACGTGTCTGCTTGCTCCTTGTGGGATCGACCCTGATTTAGCCGCTATACTAAGTGGAGAAGGAAGGATTAATTTGACGCGTACAACGATGCGCGGTCAAATTTTGGAGCCTCAGCGCAGATTGAATCCGAATATGATGGATGTGGTACAGAAGTTGATCCTGAAGCTGCTTGACGCAGGAGTCATCTACCCTATCTCGGACAGCAAGTGGGTGAGTCCAGTGCACGTTGTACCGAAGAAAGGAGGAATCACAGTAGAGGAGAATGCGCAGAGCGAGCTAGTTCCCAAGAGCATGCAAACTGGATGGCGCATGTGCATCGACTACAGAAAGCTTAACGCAGTCACGCGCAAGGATCATTTTCCGCTGCCCTTCATGGACCAGATGCTAGATCGATTAGCGGGGAAGCCATACTTTTGCTTCCTGGACGGGTACTTAGAGTACAATCAGATACCCATAGCTGCGGAGGATCAAGAAAAAACTACGTTTACCTACCCATTCGGTACGTTTGCGTTTCGGCGCATGTCGTTTGGGCTGTGTAACGCGCCAGGTACGTTCCAACGTCTAGTCATGAGCACCTTTTCTGATATGATTGGTTCATTCATAGAGGTGTTCATGGATGATTTTACTATGTACGGAGGTACCTTTGACGCATGCTTAATTAATCTTGATAAGGTCTTAGCGCGCTGCATTTCAAAAAACCTAGTGCTCAATTATGAAAAATGTCATTTTATGGTATCACATGGAGTAGTACTAGGACACATTATCTCGTAGGAGGGGATCAAGGTCGATAAAGCCAACATAGATCTTATTTCAAATCTGCCTTATTCCACTAACGTGTGCGAGGTGAAATCATTTCTTGGGCATGCAGGGTTTTACAGGATGTGTGTTTTGAATTCACTGATGAGTGCAGGGCTGCTTTTGATAAGCTGAAGGAGGCGCTGATGAGTGCGCTAGTGATGCGCGCGCCAGACTGGAGCCTTCCGTTCGAACTAATGTGCGATGCAAGTGACTATGCAGTAGGTGCAGTCCTGGGACAGCGCGTGGACAAGAAGCTGCATGTCATCTATTATGCATCACGCACACTGGACGCTGCGCAGAGGAACTACACCACCACGGAGAAGGAGCTTCTGGCAATCATGTTTGCATTGGAGAAGTTCCGCGCATATGTTGTAGGCGCCAGAGTCATCGTCTACACAGACCACGCAGCAATCCGTTACCTGATGTCCAAGAAAGAGACTAACCCGCGCCTGATGCGCTGGGTGCTCCTACTTCAGGAGTTCGATTTGGAAATCAAGGATAAGAAGGGAACGGAGAACACAGTCGCTGACCATCTGAGCAGGATACTGAAAGAAGAGGAGCCAGGGCAGATCACGGAGACATTCCCTGACGAGCACCTGATGGCGCTGACAGGTAAGGTACCATGGTATGCGCACAAAGCGAATTACCTGGTCACAGGTACGTTTCCCCCTCATTTCACTAAAACCCAATGCATGAGATTAAAGCATGAGTCTAGGTATTACATTTGGGATGATCTGTATATGCTCAGAATAGGACCTGATCAGATTTTGAGGCGATGCGTGCCTGACCATGAAATAAACTCGGTTTTAATGTTTTGTCATGCGCACGCATGTGGAGGACACTTTGGTCCAAGGCGCACGAGCAGAAAGATCCTGGATTGCGGATTTTATTGGCCACACTTGTTTAGTGACTCATATAACCACTGCAGGAATTGTGACAGGTGTCAGCGCACAGGGGGAATATCAGTACGCAATGAGATGCCGCACACGCCAACACTAGTGGATGAAGTATTCGATATTTGGGGGATTGAATTCATGGGCCCATTTCCTCCATCTTCCGGATATGAGTATATATTGGTCAAAGTGGACTATGTCTCAAAATGGGTTGAGGCTAAGGCCACCCGAAAGGATGATAATAAGACGGTCCTGACTTTTTGAGAACTAACATCTTTTGCAGGTACGAGGTGCCTAAGGCAATCATAAGCGACTAGGGGACGCATTTTTGTAATAGGATAGTGGCGCAGGTATTCAAGCATTATGGAGTGCGCCACAAGACGTCCACCGCCTACCATCCTCAGACGAATGGCCAGGCCGAGGTTTCCAACCGAGAGATCAAGCACATCCTGGAGAAAACTGTGAGACCATCGCGCAAAGACTGGAGCGAGCGCCTTGACGATGCGCTATGGGCATACAGAACTGCACATAAGACACCGATTGGGACTTCACCATTTCGGTTGGTTTATGGAAAAGCGTGCCACCTGCCAGTGGAGTTGGAACACAAGGCATACTAGGCATTGCGCGTTTGCAATCTGAACCTAGACGAGGCTGGTAAGGAGCGCGCATTTGAGCTAAGCGAGTTAGAGGAGCTGCGCCTAGATGCATATGAGGGGCTGCGCGACTACAAGGCGCGCACAAAAGCATTTCATGATAAAAACATCCTCAGACGCACCTTTGAGCCAGGAGACCAGGTACTATTGTTCTCCTCGTGCCTAAAGCTAATGCCTGGGAAGCTGCGCAGCAAATGGACGGGACCATACACGGTTACCAAGGTTTTCCCTTACGGAACAATCGAGTTAGAAAACGAGCTCCAGCATCGTTTTCAGGTCAATGGGCAGAGAGTCAAAAAGTATTTAGGAGAACCTTGGGATGACACAGCGCGCGAAGTTGATTTGGCAGAGCCAGAAATAGAAGATGCGCAAGTTGCTGCGCCAGAGTCGCAACCAGATGCACCTTAGGGAGAACTGGGAACTATTGCTCATATTTCTTCCCCCTCATTAACTAACCTCGTTACTTATGATTTGTCACATGATATTAACCACGCTGACCACCCTTCCGATCCTTTGCGCAGGACTAAGAAGAACGCAACGCGCACACGAGCGCGGGGACACTCAGGAGCAAGAGTGGGGGGAGGGGTCACTGGCGCACTTTTAAGCAAGTAACGAGGTACGGTCGAGCCAACGACGTTAAACAAAGGCACTTGTCCGGAGGTAACCCGACACGTTTTACTTTTACACATTTTTTTATAGTTTTTTTTATAGTGTTTTTAGCTAGTTTAGGACTTGCAGTTTTTAGTCACGCAGCAGTACGCAGGGAGGGCGCACATTACTCTCGGGTGGTTTCTTCTCTTTTTGAAAACTATTGCTCGATGTTATTTTACTATTTTGTGCTGAATATTTCGTGAACTCCTGACCCTATTCATCTTGCATGCGCTGCTACTGTTTAGTATATTTTTTTCGATTTTTCTGCTCCTATTAGTTGGGATATACAGGGGATGTGGAGTTGACAGAAAAGCTATAGAGAGGCGGTTAGTCGTTTTTGCTTCGAAGGTAAGGTATATGGTTGACAGCGCTAGTGGAGGCCGGTGCTTCGCGACCTTCGGAACAATAGAGCGCGCTCAGCCACGCAGATGCCGAAGGCGAATACCCAAAGCGTGGCGAGGTGGGAAAACAGACCACCTTTCCTCTGGAAGTCAAGCAAGGGAAGGCGGGCGCGGGTGTAAACGCGTGCGCTGACCTGCGCAAATAGATCAAGGAGGGAGAGCGGAGGGTTGTTCCACAGCTGCTATCCTAAGGCCGAGACTGGAACCGTTCTGGGAACATAGGAACCGTAGATAAAGCTGTACAAAAAGAAACAAAACACCAGCAGATGATATGCGTTAAAGAAACCAACATGCGCACAACTCCGTACCAGCGTGCGCAAGTTCACAAGAAAATCATCAAGAAAGCTCGAGTTCCCAGGAAGTGCGCGAAAGAATCACGCATCGGAAGGAACGTGCGCAATTAACCATATACCCGTATTCGAAGTAAAGACCGACAACCCGGAGCCGATGAAGAGCTATCTCCCAGCCATCCGAAATAATTTCCATCCCAGCTGAGAGGTAACGAATTTCAGAATTGTTATATTAAAACTGTTGAAGGCATGTGCGCGCAGGTGACAGAGCAACGCAGGGTGAACGGTTGTGCAGATCGCGCCTGAGTGCAAGACTGTGCACTAGACTCCAGAGAGGTAATTGTATCCGTGCTTGAGCACTTGTTCGGGACGAACAAGGGCAAGTGTGGGGGGTTTGATAGAGCCTATTGATCCGCGCGTCGTTGTGCGCGTCAAATTAATCCTTCCTTCTCCACTTAGTACAGCGGCTAAGTCAGGGTCGATCCCACAAGAAGCAAGCAGACTCGTTCTAACTAGTAACCTACACTTACGAAAATTGGGGTGTGAGTGGTTGGGTTGCGCAGGTGCGCAAATAAACAGTAGTTAACGCAGAATTTGCACTAAACGTGCGCAGGCAGTAGAGATTAAGTACTATGACTATGAAGAGTATCGGTAAAGACAATCCTCTATGAATGTATTCCTTATCATCGAGTCTAAACGTCTATAGTTCGATTCACTGAAGTTAGTGTCCGATCAAGGCTTCCTAACATGTGCGCATGTTCCGATCAAAGTTCATGAGCTATTAATTCTTGAAACTAGTCTAAGCAGCTACGAATCCTGTCACAGTAGCAACTGATTATCCTAGCGCGTTACTCCTAGTTGTCACCGTCAAGCTACCAACTAGTTTAACATATAACAAACAAGTAGCAAGAGTAAGATTGCGGTTCAAGGCTTCCCCTACTCATACAACTACCTGTCAACAGTGTGCACAGAATTAATACAAGCAAACAAACTATGCATTAAGCACAAGTCTCAAAGGAAATACTTCATAGAATCATGCCCAACCGATACAAAGTGTTTAGCTAGACATGCTAGTGGTAAACATCATAGAAATAGTAAATAAAAGCTAAAGTATCCGAGAAAACAGTAACAAGCAGGTGCGTGCAGGTTGCAGTGTCCCGACTGGTGCAGTCGGCTAGCGCAGGTCCTCCCAGTATCTCGTGTGTTTTTAAGTTCTGCCTCTCTCTCGTGTGTTGTTGTGTGCCTGTGTTCCTCTCTTCAAACCCTAGCCTTCCTCTCTTTATATACTGCTCATGAGGCCCAAGGACGGCCTTGGCAACTTCCAAATCCGATGGTGTCAAGATTTGGAAACACCACTATCTTGCGCATGGCGCACTGCGCACATTGGTTAGCGCAGTCGGTCTGCGCACCGCAGTCTGAATCTGCCACTCCCTATCCTGTTTGCGCTGCTAGCTCCGCAGGCTGTGTGTTGCGCTCCTTAAACGCTGCCTATTAGCGCGTATCCGACTTAGGCCCTCGTTTCGCCCTGGAATACAGAAACACCGGAAACCAGTAATCTTGTACACAAAATAATGCAAACAAGCACAGTGTTAAGATCTAAATAGCGCGTATAAATAGGCTCTATCAAACCCCCCACACTTGCCCTTGTTCGTCCCGAACAAGCACTCAAGCACGGATACAATTACCTCTCTGGAGTCTAGCGCACAGTCTTGCACTTTTGCGCGATCTGCACTACCGCTCACCTTGCGCTGCTCTATCACCTGCGCGCATCTGCCTTCAACAGTTTAATATAATAATTTCGAAATTCGTTACCTCTCAGCTGGGATGAAGATCATTTCGGATGGCTGGGAGATAGCTCTTCTTAGGCTCCGGGTTGTCAGTCTTTTACTTCGAGGATGGGTATATGGTTAATAGCGCAAGCTTCTTCCGGTGCGTGATTCTTCCGCGCACTTCCTGGGAACTCGAGCCTTTTTGATGATCTTCTTGTGAACTTGCGCACGCTGGTACAGAGTTGTGCGCATGCTGATTTCTTTAGCGCATATCATCTGCTGGAGTCTTTCTTTTTGTACAGTTTTATCTATGGTTCCTGTGTTCCCATAACGGTTCCAGTCTCGACCTCCGGATAGCAGCTATGGAACAACGCTCTGCTCTTCCTCCTCGATCAATTTGCGCAGGTCAGCGCACGCGTTTACACCCGCGCCCGCCTTCCCTAGCCTGAGTTCCAGAGGAAAGGTGGTCTGTTTTCCCACCTCGCCATGCTTTGGGTATTCGCCTTCGGCATCTACGTGGCTGAGCGCGCTCTATTGTTCCGAAGGTCGCGAAGCACCGGCCTTTACTAGCGCTCTCGACCATATACCTTACCTTCGAAGCAAAAACGACTAACCGCCTCTCTAGAGCTTTTCTGTCAACTCCACATCTCCTGTATATCCCAACTAAAAGGAGCAGAAAAAATGAAAAAAAATACTAAAACAGTTGATAGCAGCGCATGCAAAATGAATAGCGCAATACAAGTCGAAACGTGTGCACAACCCGCACACAAGCGCACCACTGCTACTATTCCCTTCAACTAAACTAAGCTACACTACAAAGCTCAAAAAAACGTGAAATGTAAATGTAACGCTCCCCCCCACACTTAAACAGAGACGTGTCCCCACGACTCACGCTCAAGCGCAACGGAGAGCGCACACATTTATGCAAGCAAAACAAAGAACATAAGGAAAAACATATAGTCATCGCAGCAAAGACAAAGTCAGGGGTCACAAAATATTCAGCACAAGATAGCAATATAGCAACATCGAGCAATAGTTTGCAAAAAAAGATAAGAAACCACCCGAAAGAAATGAGTGTCCGCGCTGCGGCCCTAGATATCGTCGGAGCTGGACTCAGCCGCGGATCCGTGTGCCTCTGAAGAATCTGTCTCATATTCGGTACTGGAGGCTGGCGGCACGACAGAAAATGCGGCGGGCTGAGTCAACAGGTCGTCCTCCGGGATGGGGTCCCTGATAGAGCCTATTTATACGCATTATTTAGATCATAACCCTATGCTTGTTTGCAATATTTTGTGTACAAGATTACTGGTTTCCAGTGTTTTTGTATTGCAGGGCAAAACAAGGGCCTAAGTCGGATACGCGCTAACAGGCAGCGTTTAGGACGCGCATCACACAGCCTGCGGAGCTAGCGGCGCAAACAGAAGAAATTGGCAGAGTCGACCACGGTGCGCTAACCGATTGCGCTGAGCAGATGCCGTGCGCCATGCGCAGATGATGGTGTTTCCAAATCCTGACACGAACAGATTTGGAAGTTGCCAAGGATGAGCCTCTGAGCAGTATATAAAGAAGGGAAGGAGGCTAGGGTTAGAGAGCATCATCACATATTCACAATTCGTACACCAAGGAGGCACTGCGCAGCAGAACTGGAAAACACACGAGCTTGCTGAGAGGACCTGCGCTAGCCGACTGCGCCAGCCAAGACTGCAACCTGCACGCACTGTTTGCTATTGTTTTCTTGGATACTTTAGTTATTATTTACTGTTTCTATGATATTTACTACTAGCATGTCTAGCTAAACACTTAGTATCGGTTGGGCATGAATCTATGAGTATTTCCTTTGAGACTTGCGCTTAACGCATAGCTTGCTTGCTTATATTAATTCTGTGCACATTGTTGACAGCTAGTTGCATGAGTAGGGGAAGCCTTGAACCGCAATCTTACTCGTCTTGCTTGTTGTTGTATGTTAAACTAGTTGAATAGCCTGACGGTGCCAACTAGGAGTAACGCGCTAGGATAGGCAATTACTACTTTGATCGGATTCGTAGTTGTTTAGTCTAGTTCAAGAATTAATAGCACATGAACTTTGATAGGAACATGCGCACATGTTAGGAAGCCTTGACCTGACACTAACTTAAGTAAAACCAAGCTATAGACGTTTAGAGTCAATGATAAAGGATACACTCATAGAGGATTGTGTGCGCCGATACTTCTCATAGTCACAGTACTTAATCCCTATTGCCTGCGCTCGTCTAGTGCAAATTCTTGCGTTTACGATTGTTTACTGGCGCATCGCGCAAACCCCAATCACTCACACCCCCATTTTCGTAAGTGTAGGTCACTGGCTAAAACTGAACTGCTTGCTCCTTGTGGAGATCGACCGTTACTTAACCGCTGTACTAGTGGAAGAGGAAGGATTAATTTGACGCGTACAACGACGCGCGATCAAATTTTGGCGCCGTTGCCGGGGAGCAACACAGCTAAGTTGTAGCTAGTTTACGTTTTTCCTTTTTAGTAACTAGTTATTTTCAGTTTGTTTTGTTTTCTCGTTGTTGTTTCTGACAGTGCGCAATCACCATTAGCCTGCGCAACCTTGAAACAGTTGCGCTGCGCAGATTCTAGTTGCGCACTGACAGACGCAGCAGCATTAGTTATCTTTTAATTTCGTTCACTTTGAGATTTAGAACAGGTCATGGAGGATAACAGTGTCGTAGGAGACAACTTAGGGGACAGAACCCCAGAGGAAGCGAGAGCACATAACCGCGCAGCCCTGTTCAGAGAGGAAATGCAGCGCGAGGTTGAAGCAAGGATGGCCGCTGAGCTCTATAATGCGCCACCCGCGCGACAAGCTGCGCGACGTAGAATAGTGCGCGAGATGTCAGCCCCAATCACAGTTAACCAGCCATGGTGCATCGTGCTTCCGCCAGACGGACATTTTGAACTAAGAAGCTCGCTCATTCATCACATGCCCAAGTTCCACGGAATGAACAACGAAAATCCAGTCAAGCATGTGCGAGAGTTCCTAGTCATCTGCGAGAAAATGAAGACCGAAGGGGAGAGCGATGAGGCGCTGAAAATGAAGGCATTCCCATTTTCACTGTGTGACACGGCCAGACATTGGTTGATGAACTTACCAGCCGGATCAATTCACACATGGGAGCAGCTGCAGAAGAAGTTCCTGGACAAATTCTATCCCGCAGCAAAGATCGCGCTACTCAGGAGGGAACTGGCCGCACCAAGGCAGAGCGCTGGAGAGTCACTGTCAGAGTATTACGAGCGTTTCAGGGAGCTAGAGGCCAACTGCTACAATCATGGCCTACCCCAGAATGTGCTGATAGAGAACTTCCTGAATGGACTGCTGCCCATGGAGCTGAGGTTATTGAACGCATGCGCAGGAGGCGACATTTGCAACATGTATCCAGAAGACGCATGGCAGCTGATAGAAGACTTTGCTGGGCAGGTAAGACATCAGCTAACACTTGAAAATAGTCGTGCTCGTCCTGTGCATCAGGTAGAAACAAGCGCTGAGATCAAGGAAATGAAGGCCATGCTGCAGAAGTTGATGAGTGCGCAATGCGCACAACCAGTTGCGCCAAAGGTATGCGAATTCTGCAGGTCCCCCGAGCACAAGACTGATGAATGTCCCACGCTATTTGAAGAATCTGGAGATGTCTATGCTCTTGGAGGATGGGATAACAGAGGGCCACAGAGGCAGAATCAGCCGCGCTTTGGACTAGCCGCAAATGGATTCAGATGGAAGGAGGAAAACAATTTCCAGAGGCAGTCCACAGATCAGCGCGCGCCATAGCAGACACAACAAGCTGCGCCCTACAATCCACCGCACTGACGCACCAGCGCATAACAACCAGCAACCGAGGCGATCTTTGGAAGATATCGTAGGGCAGCTAGCGGACACAGTGCGCAAAAATGACGAGAAGAATGACTAACGGTTCGAGTCCATTGAAAAGCAGCTATCACAGATTGCTACCACGGTGTATGAGCTAAAGAAGAGCGATTGCAACCTGCCTTCGCAAGTGATTCAGAACCCCAAAGGAGGAGTGAATGCAGTGACACTGAGGACTGGGCGCACAATAGGAACAGAGCAGACCGCGAAGGCGCCCGCGCAACCAGCTGCGCAAGTCCCGGATCCAGCAGAACAGAATGCGCAACCAGAGCAAGACGCGCAACCAGAAGTGCCAGCCACAAGCCAGCAGGGCGAAGCGCCAGGTATAACACAATTGAAAGACAAGGGCACGAATCATACTAACATACCTGCGCCTTTCCCTGTGCAGGCACCCTTGGCTAGGAAGGAAGCACTGGATAAGGAGCTATACGAGTTATTCAGTAAGGTGGAAATAAAAATTCCCCTTATTGAAGCAGTTCGGCAGATCCCTAGGTATGCGAAGTTTTTGAAGGAGCTGTGCACAAACAAGCGAAGGAAAGGCGAGTGCGCACAGGTAATGCTAAATGCGCAGGCCTCAGCGATCGTGCAACATAAGGTACCACCTAAGTGCCGAGACCCATGTACATTCACTATCCCATGCACTTTAGGCAAAACCACAGTGAGCAACTGCATGATTGATTTAGGCGCATCTATCAATTTGTTACCTTATTCCCTATATGCGACATTGCGCCTTGGACCACTAAAGCCTGCAGGTCTCACCATTCAGCTAGCAGATCGGTCGTGCAAACAACCTACAGGCATGATAGAGGATGTTCTTGTGCGAGCAGGAGAGCTGGTGTTCCCAGCAGATTTCTATGTACTAGAAATGGAGGGTGAATCGAGCGCCAGCAGTGCGCAGATCCTACTGGGCAGACCTTTTCTGATGACCGCGCGCACGAAGATAGACGTGTAGAGGGGCACGCTCTCCATGGAGGTTGATGGCGAAGAAATCCATTCAATATATTCAAAGGGATGCAGCACCCACATGAGGACGCCACAGTGCACGCGATGGACAGCATTGATGATTTAGTCACAGATGCGCAATGCGCAAGCGCAACGGTAGGACCAGAGCCACTGGCACAGGCAGAGTTGGAGGAGCAGGAAGCCGAGCTGAGCAGTGCTGAACCAGAATCCCAGCAGGTACACGATATAGTTCATATTTGCACTGCTACTAAAATCTTGCCCTCTATTGAACAGGCACCCAAGATCGAACTGAAGCAACTTCCAGAGCACCTCAAATACATTTTCTTAGGAGATGAGGACACCCTGCCAGTGATCATAAAGAAAGGATTGGAAGAGGAGCAGGAAGCGCGCTTACAGCAGGTGCTGCGCAAGAACTAGCGCGCCATAGGATGGACACTTGCTGACCTGCGCGGAGTGAGCCCGGACGTATGCATGCATAGAATTCTGTTGGAAGATGGTGCCAAACCATCCAGGGAGGCTCAGCGTAGATTGAATCCAAATATGATGGCGGTAGTGCAGAAGGAGATTCTAAAGTTTCTTGACGCGGGAGTCATTTACCCCATCTCGGACAGCAAATGGGTCAGTCCAGTGCACGTTGTGCCAAAAAAGGGAGGAATCACAGTGGAAGAGAATGCGCAGGGCGAGCTAGTTCCCAAGCGCATTCAGACTGGATGGCGCATGAGCATTGCGCCAGAGCCGCCACCAGATGCACCAGAGGAAGAACTGGAAACTATTGCTCATCTTTTTTCTCCCTCTTTACCTAACCTCGTTACTTGTAATTTATCACATACTATTAACCATGCTGACCACCCGTCCAACCCTTTGCGCAGGACCAAGAAGAACACAACACATGCACAAGCGCGGGATCACTCAGGAGCAAGTGTGGGGGAGGTCGCTGGCACACATTCGGGCACGTAACGAGGTACAGTCGAGCCAACGACGTTAAACAAAGGCACTTGTCGGGAGGTAACCCGACACGTTTTTACTTTTACACGTTTTTCTATTTGTTTTCTTTTTATGTTCTTTATTTTGCTTGCATGTGCGCGTCCTCCGTGCGCTTGAGCTTGAGTCGTGGGGACACGTCTCTGTTTAAGTGTGGGAGGGGGGGGAGCGTTACATTTACATTTCACGTTTTTTTTAGCATTTTTAGTGTAGCTTAGTTTAATTGAAGGAAACAGTTGCAGTAGTGCGCTTTAGTGCGGGTTGCGCGCACTGTTCAGCTTGTTTGCGCTACCCATTCTGCGTGCGCTGCTATCAAGCTGTTTTAGTTTTTTTTTCGTTTTTTCTACTCCTGTTAGTTGGGATATACAGGGGATGTGGAGTTGACAGAAACGCTCTAGAGAGGCGGTTAGTCGTTCGAGCTTCGGAGGAGAGGTATATGGTCAAGAGCGCGAGTGGAGGCCTGTGCTTCGCAACCTTCGAAACAAGAGAGTGCGCTCTGTCACGCAGATGCCAAAGGCAAATACCCAAAAGCGTGGCGAGGTGGGAAAACAGACCACCTTTCCTCTGGAAGTCGAGCTAAGGAAGGCGGGCGCGGGTGTCAACGCGTGCGCCGACCTGCGCAGATAGACCAAGGAGGGAGAGCGGGGCGGTGTTCCATAGCTGTTATCCGGAGGCCGAGACTGGAACCGTTCTGGGAATGTGAGAAATCGTAGACAAAGCTGTACAAAAGAAAAACACCAGCAGATGATATGCGCTACAAAAGAATCAGCATGCGCACTACTCAGTACCAGCGTGCGCAAAGTCCACAGAAAATTATCAAAAGGCTTGAGTTCCCAGGAAGTGCGCGGAAGAATCACGCACGGGAAGAAGCTTGCGCTGTTAACCATATACCCATCCTCGGAGCGAGCGCTGACAACCTGGAGCCTATGAAGAGCTATCTCCCAGCCATCCGAAATGATCTTCATCCCAGCTGAGAGGTAATGAATTTCGAAATCACTATACTTAAAACTGTTGAGA
Organism: Umbilicus rupestris; assembly: GCA_963678935.1. Taxonomy (NCBI): domain Eukaryota; kingdom Viridiplantae; phylum Streptophyta; class Magnoliopsida; order Saxifragales; family Crassulaceae; genus Umbilicus; species Umbilicus rupestris. The sequence goes on along the minus strand of OY787623.1, from coordinate 3,759,382 downwards.
GCAGACGTGCGCAGGTGGTAGAGCAGCACAAGGTGTTCAGTAGTGCAGATCGCGCCAGAGTGCAAGACTGTGCGCTAGACTCCAGAGAGGTAATGGTATCCGTGCTTGAGTGCTTGTTCGAGGACGAACAAGGGGCAAGTGTGGGGGGTTTGATAGAGCCTATTTATACGCATTATTTAGATCATAACCCTATGCTTGTTTGCAATATTTTGTGTACAAGATTACTGGTTTCTAGTGTTTTTGTATTGCAGGGCAAAACAAGGGCCTAAGTCGGATACGCGCTAACAGGCAGCGTTTAGGACGCGCATCACACAGCCTGCGGAGCTAGCGGCCCAAACAGAAGAAATTGGCAAATCGACCACGGTGCGCTAACCGATTGCGCTGAGCAGATGCCGTGCGCCATGCGTAGATGATGGTGTTTCCAAATCCTGACACGACCAGATTTGGAAGTTGCCAAGGATGAGCCTCTGAGCAGTCTATAAAGAAGGGAAGGAGGCTAGGGTTAGAGAGCATCATCACATATTCACAATTCGTACACCAAGGAGGCATTGCGCAGCAGAACTGGAAAACACACGAGCTTGCTGAGAGGACTTGCGCTAGCCGACTGCGCCAGCCAAGACTGCAACCTGCACGCACTGTTTGCTCTTGTTTTCTTGGATACTTTAGTTATTATTTACTGTTTCTATGATGTTTACTACTAGCATGTCTAGCTAAACACTTAGTATCGGTTGGGCATGAATCTATGAGTATTTCCTTTGAGACTTGCGCTTAATACATAGCTTGCTTGCTTATATTAATTCTGTGCACATTGTTGACAGCTAGTTGCATGAGTAGGGGAAGCCTTGAACCGCAATCTTACTCGTGTTGCTTGTTGTTGTATGTTAAACTAGTTGAATAGCCTGACGGTGCCAACTAGGAGTAACGCGCTAGGATAGGCAATTACTACTTTGATCGGATTCGTAGTTGTTTAGTCTAGTTCAAGAATTAATAGCACATGAACTTTGATAGGAACATGCGCACATGTTAGGAAGCCTTGACCGGACACTAACTTAAGTAAAACCAAGCTATAGACGTTTAGAGTCAATGATAAGGGATACACTCATAGAGGATTGTTTGCGCCGATACTTCTCATAGTCATAGTACTTAATCCCTATTGCCTGCGCACGTCTAGTGCAAATTCCTGCGTTTACGACTGTTTACTCGCGGATCGCGAAAACCCCAATCACTCACACCCCCATTTTCGTAAGTGTAGGTCACTGGCTAAAACTGAACTGCTTGCTCCCTGTGGAGATCGACCCTTACTTAACCGCTGTACTAGTGGAAGAGGAAGGATTAATTTGATGCGTACAACGACGCGCGATCAGTCCCATAGTGAATCTGAGTTGGAACTAATGATGGGATCGGCTTCAGGGGACCTCTGAACAGAAGGCTGCGCAGGGGGTGCTGCACATGCTGGGACCGGGTCTACTGCTGGGGTGGGCTCGGCTGAATGGACCGGGGACTGGGCAGGAGGGCTGGCTGGCTGGCGCTGCTCGCTGGGGGATCCTGGAGGCGGCCTACGCAGACTGAGGAGAGGGGGGATAGAATCTCCAAATCTCCACCCTGATGGTGGGCTCATGCTCAGGTCTGCCCCCTCTGGCGCTAAATACTCGAGCACGCGCATGACGTTGAACATCATGCGCTGCTCCTCTGGTACCTCCTCAGGCGCCTCCTCTGCCTCTGTCCTGGGGCGCTTTCCTTGTGCACGCGGGGGAGAATCATCAATGGCTATGGTTACTGGCTCCCCCCCTACGGCACACTTGCCCTCCGGCGCGCTCCAGTCTGCGCACGAGTCCTCATGCGCTTGACTGGAGGCGCAACTGGCTCTGGGGCCTCTTCCATCTCCCTATCCTCAGCGGCTTCTTCTGGCTGCGCGCTGCTCTCTGCTCTTTGCCTCGGTGCTCTGGCCGGCTGCAGCTGGTAGCACCATTCCAAAGACCCATCCTCTCTCACGGTCACCGCTCTGAGCTGCAGCATATGGGCACGGTCCAGGGGAACGGCCGGCACTACCGTGTGCTCGGGCACCTCCGGCTCTCCATGCAGTGCATGCAGCAGGTGCGTAATCATTCCTCCATAAGTCAGCGGCCCCTTCGTGCTGACCCGACTCCAATGCACCACCATGTCCGAGACAAACAGCACTTTCTTCCCATAATAGAATCCCTTCAATATGTCCACGTCCAGCAGGCTGATCTTGGGCGCACCATTAAAACGCCCGATGATTGCATAGGCGACCATGCGCCAGAGATAGAACATCCACGGGTCGCGCAGCTCGCATCCTCGGCTGCGCCCCGCGGCAAAAACTTGGCCAGTCGCAATCTCACGCCACGCCTCCTGATTCGTGTGCGTGTCTATATCCTCCTCACGCACCTTGGTGCATCTCAGCGTGCGCTTCAGCCTCTTAGCTCAAAATGACAGTCTGGTGGAAGCACTATGCACCATGGCTGGTTAACTGTGATTGGAGCTGACATCTCGCGCACTGTTCTGCGTCGCGCAACCTGTCGCGCGGGTGGCGCATTATACACTTCAGCGGCCATACTTGCTTCAACCTCGCGCTGCACTTCCTCTCTGAACCGAACTGCGCGGTTATCTGCTCCTGCATTGTCTGGGGTTCTGTCCCCTAAATTGTCTCCAACGACACTGTTATCCTCCATGACCTGTTCTAAATCTCAAAAACAAAATTAAAAGACAACTAAGCTGTCGCGTCTGTTAGTGCGCAACTAGAATCTGCGCAGCGCAACTGTTTCAAGGTTGCGCAGGCTGATGTTGATTGCGCGCTGTCAGAAACAACAACGAGAAAAATAAAGCAAACAGAAATAACTAACTACTGTAAAAGAAAACTTAAGCTAGTTAAAGCTTATCTGTGTTGCACCCTGGCAACGGCGCCAAAATTTGATCCACGCGTCGTTGTGCGCGTCAAATTAATCCTTCCTTCTCCACTTAGTACAGCGGCTAAGTCAGGGTCGATCCCACAAGGAGCAAGCAGACTCGTTCTAACTAGTAACCTACACTTACGAAAATTGGGGTGTGAGTGATTGGGTTGCGCAGGTGCGCAAATAAACAGTAGTTAACGCAGAATTTGCACTAAACGTGCGCAGGCAGTAGAGATTAAGTACTATGACTATGAAGAGTATCGGTAAAGACAATCCTCTATGAATGTATTCCTTATCATCGACTCTAAACGTCTATAGTTCAATTCACTGAAGTTAGTGTCCGATCAAGGCTTCCTAACATGTGCGCATGTTCCGATCAAAGTTCATGAGCTATTAATTCTTGAAACTAGTCTAAGCAGCTACGAATCCTGTCACAGTAGCAACTGATTATCCTAGCGCGTTACTCCTAGTTGTCACCGTCAAGCTACCAACTAGTTGCCAAGGCCGTCCTTGGGCCTCATGAGCAGTATATAAAGAGAGGAAGGCTAGGGTTTGAAGAGAGGAACACAGACACACAACAACACACGAGAGAGAGCCAGAACTGAAAAACACACGAGCTGCCGCCAAGGACCTGCGCGAACCGAGACACAGCAGCCTGCACGCACCTGCTTGTTACTGTTTCCTTGGACACTTTAGCTTTTATTTACTATTTCTATGATGTTTACCACTAGCATGTCTAGCTAAACACTTTGTATCGGTTGGGCATGATTCTATGAAGTATTTCCTTTGAGACTTGTGCTTAATGCATAGTTTGTTTGCTTGTATTAATTCTGTGCACACGGTTGACAGCTAGTTGTATGAGTAGGGGAAGCCTTGAACCGCAATCTTACTCTTACCACTTGTTGTTATATGTTAAACTAGAGTTGGTAGCTTGACGGTGACAACTAGGAGTAACGCGCTAGGATAATCAGCTGCTACTGTGACAGGATTCGTAGATGCTTAGACTAGTTTCAAGAATTAATAGCTCATGGACTTTGATCGGAACATGCGCACATGTTAGGAAGCCTTGATCGGACACTAACTTCAGTAAAATCGAACTATAGACGTTTAGAGTCGATGATAAGGAATACATTCATAGAGGATTGTCTTTACCGATACTTTTCATAGTCATAGTACTTAATCTCTACTGCTTGCGCACGTCTAGTGCAAAATCTGCTTTCACTATTGTTCATTTGCGCACCTGCGCAACCCAATCACTCACAACCCAATTCTCGTAAGTTGTAGGTTGATAGCTAAAACGAGTCTGCTTGCTCCTTGAGGGATCGACCCTGACTTAGCCGCTGTACTAAGTGGAGAAGAAAGGATTAATTTGACGCGTACAACGACGCGCGGTCAAATTTTGGCGCCGTTGCCGGAGAGCAACACAGATAAGTTTTAACTAGTTTAAGTTTTCTTTTACAGTAGTTAGTTATTTCTGTTGTTTCTGACAGCGCGCGATCAACATCAGCCTGCGCAACCTTGAAACAATTGCGCTGTGCAGATTATAGTTGCGCACTGACAGACGCGACAGCTTAGTTGTCTTTTAATTTCGTTTTCTTTGAGATTTAGAACAGGTCATGGAGGATAACAATGTCATTGGAGATAACTTAGGGGACAGAACCCCAGAAGGACCTAATAACCCAGGAGCAGATAACCGCGCAGTTCGATTCAGAGAAGAAGTGCAGCGCGAAGTTTAAGCAAGGATGGCCGCTGAAGTGTATAATGCGCCACCCGCGCGACAGGTCACGCGACGCAGAACAGTGCGCGAGATGTCAGCTCCAATCACGGTTAACCAGCCATGGGGCATAGTGCTTCCACCAGACGGTCATTTTGAGCTAAGGAGCTCGCTCATTCATCACATGCCTAAGTTTCAGGGGATGAACAAAGAGAACCCAGTCAAGCATGTGCGAGAATTCCTAGTTATCTGCGAGAATATGAAGGCCTAAGGGGAGAGCGACGAAGCGCTGAAGATGAAGGCGTTCCCTTTTTCATTATGTGATGCGGCCAGGCATTGGCTGATGAGCTTACCAGCAGGATCTATTCACACACGGGAGCAGCTCCAGAAGAAGTTCATGGACAAATTCTATCCTGCAGCCAAGATCGCGCTACTCAGGAGGGAGTTGGCCGCACCTAGGCAGGGCGCAGGAGAATCACTATCGGAGTATTATGAGCGTTTCAGGGAGCTGGAGGCTAACTGCTACAATCACGGCCTGCCCCAGAATGTACTGATAGAGAATTTCTTGAACGGATTGCTACCAATGGAGCTGAGATTATTGAATGCATGCGCAGGCGGTGACATTTGCAACATGTACCCGGAGGATAGAAGACTCTGCTGGACAGGTAAGACATCAGCTAACACTTGAGAATAGTCGTGCTCGTTCTGTGCATCAGGTAGAAACAAGCGCTGAGATAAAGGAGATGAAGGCCATGCTGCAAAAGTTGATGAATGCGCAAGGGGCGCAACCAGCTGCGCCAAAGGTATGCGAGTTCTGTACGTCCGCTGAGCACAAAACCGATGCATGTCTCACACTTTTCGAGGAATCAGGAGATGTCAATGCTCTAGTAGGATGGGACAATAGTGGACCGCAGAGGCAGAATCAGCCGCATTTTGGACTAGCCACAAATGGGTTCAGATGGAAGGAGGACAACAATTTCCAGAGGCAGTCCGCGGAGCAGCGCGCACCACAGTAGACGCAACAAGCTGCGCCCTATAATCCACTGCATCGCCGCACTGACGCGCCAGCGCAAAATAACCAGCAGCCGCGGTGATCCTTAGAAGATATCGTGGGCCAGCTAGCAGACACAGTGCGCAAGAATGATGAGAAGTATGACAAGAGGTTCGAGTCCATTGAAAAGCAGTTGTCACAGATAGCTACCACGGTGTATGAGCTGAAAAAGAGCGATGGCAACCTGCCTTCGCAAGTGATTCAGAATCCCAAGGGAGGAGTCAACGCAGTGACACTGAGGACTGGGAGCACGGTAGGAAGAGAGCAGACCGCAAAGGCGCCCTCGCAACCCGTTGCGCAAGCTCCAGAGCCAGCACAGCCGGATGCGCAACCCGCAGCGCAAGCCACAAACCAGCAGGGCAAGGCGCCAGCTATGGCGCAATCGAAAGACAAAAGCATAAATCGTACTAACATACCTGCACCTTTTCCTGTACACGCACCATTGGCTAAGAAAGAGGCGCTTGATAAGGAGCTCTACGAGTTATTCAGTAAGGTGGAAATAAACATTCCCCTTATTGAAGTAGTTCGGCAGATCCCTAGGTACACCAAGTTTTTAAAGGAGCTATGCACAAACAAGAGGAGGAAAGGCGAGTGCGCGCAAGTAATGCTAAATGCGCATGCCTCAGCAATCGTGCAACATAAGGTACCACCTAAATGTCGGGATCCAGGTACGTTCACCATTCCATGCACTCTAGGTAAGACCACAGTAAGTAACTGCATGATTGACCTAGGCGCATCTATACATGTGCTTCCCCATTCCTTGTATGCGTCATTGCGCCTTGGTCCACTAAAGCTTGCAGGTCTCACCATTCAACTAGCAGATCGGTCGTGCAAACAACCGACGGGCATGATAGAGGACGTCCTCGTCCGAGTAGGAGAGCAGGTGTTCCCAGCAGATTTCTACATCTTAGAGATGGAGGGTGAGTCAAGCAAGGGAAGTGCGCAGGTCCTATTGAGCAGACCATTTCTGATGACAGTGTGGAACTTCACTTTAACATATTTAAAGGGATGCAGCACCCTCATGAGGACGCCACAGTACACGCGTTGGACAGCATAGATGACTTGGTTGCGGATGCGCAGTGTGCGAGCGCAACAGAAGGACCTGGGCCGCTGACACAGGCAGAGATGGAGGCGCATGAGGATGAGCTGAGCAGTGCGGAACCAGTATCCAGACAGGTACACTATATAGTTAATGTCTGCATTGCTAATAAAATCTTGCCCTCTATTTAACAGGCACCCAAGGTCAAGCTGAAGCAACTCCCCGAGCACCTCAAGTACATATTCTTGGGCAATGAGGACACCCTGCCGATAATCATAAAGAAAGGATTAGAAGAGGAGCAGGAGGCACGATTACAAGAGGTGCTGCGCAAGAACCAGCGCGCTATAGGATGGACACTTGCTGACCTGCGCGGAGTGAGCCCGGACGTATGCATGCACAGGATTCTATTGGAAGATGGTGCCAAACCATCCAGGGAGCCTCAGCGCAGATTGAATCCGAATATGATGGAGGTGGTACAGAAGGAGATTCTGAAGCTGCTTGACGCAGGAATCATCTACCCAATCTCGGACAGCAAGTGGGTGAAACCAGTGCACGTTGTACCGAAGAAAGGAGGAATCACAGTAGAGGAGAATGCGTAGGGCGAGATAGTTCCCAAGCGCATGCAAACTGGATGGCGCATGTGCATCGACTACAGAAAGCTTAACGCAGTCACGCGCAAGGATCATTTTCCGCTGCCGTTCATGGACCAGATGCTAGATCGATTAGCGGGGAAGCCATACTTTTGCTTCCTGGAAGGGTACTCAGGGTACAATCAGATACCCATAGCTGCGGAGGATCAAGAAAAAACTACGTTTACCTGCCCATTCGGTACGTTTGCGTTTCGACGCATGTCGTTTGGGCTGTGTAACGCGCCAGGTACGTTCCAACGTCTAGTCATGAGCACCTTTTCTGATATGATTGGTACATGCATAGAGGTGTTCATGGATTATTTTACTGTGTACGGAGGTACCTTTGACGCATGCTTAATCAATCTTGATAAAGGTCTTAGCGCGCTTGATCGCGCGTCGTTGTGCGCGTCAAATTAAATCCTTCCTCTTCCACTAGTACAGCGGTTAAGTAAGGGTCGATCTCCACAGGGAGCAAGCAGTTCAGTTTTAGCCAGTAACCTACACTTATGAAATTGGGGGGTGAGTGATTGGTTTGCGCGATGCGCGAGTAACAGTGGTATCGTAACGCAGGAATTTGCACTAGACGTGCGCAGGCAATAGAGATTAAGTACTATGACTATGAGAAGTATCGGCGCAGACAATCCTCTATGAGTGTATTCCTTATCATCGACTCTAAATGTCTATAGTTTGGTTTGCTAATGTTAGTGTCCGATCAAGGCTTCCTAACATGTGCGCATGTTCCGATCAAAGTTCATGTGCTATTAATTCTTACACTAGACTAAACAACTACGAATCCGATCAAGGTAGTGATTGCCTATCCTAGCGCGTTACTCTTAGTTGGCACCGTCAGGCTATTCAACTAGTTTAACAAACAACAACAAGCAACAAGAGTAAGATTGCGGTTCAAGGCTTCCCCTACTCATGTAACAAGCTGCCAGTAATGTGCACAGAATTAATATAAGCAAGCAAGCTATGCATTAGGCGCAAGTCTCAAAAGAAATACTCATAGATTCATGTCCAACCGATACTAAGCGTTTAGCTAGACATGCTAGTGATAAATATCACAGAAACAGTAAATAATAACTAGAGTGTCCAAGAAAACAATAGCAAACAGTGCGTGCAGGTTACTGTCTTGGCTGGCGCAGTCGGCTGGCGCAAATCCTCTCAACAAGCTCGTGTGTTTTCCAGTTCTGCCGCTCTCTCCTCTGATCTGCCGAAGATGGATGGTGTAATATGAATGCTCAAACCCTAGCCTTCCTCTTCTTTATATACTGCTCAGAGGCTCATCCTTGGCAACTTCCTAATCTGGTCATGTCAGGATTTGGAAATACCATCATCTGCGCCTGGCACACGGCATTGGTTAGCGCAATCGATTAGCGCACTGTTGTCGACTCTGCCAATTCTTCTGTTTGCGCCGCTAGCTCCGCAGGCTGTGTGATGCGCGTCCTAAACGCTGCCTGTTAGCGCGTATCCGACTTAGGCCTTCGTTTTGCCCTGAAATACAAAAACACTGGAAACCAGTACAAAATAATGCAAACAAGCACAGGGTTATGATCTAAATAATGTCTATAAATAGGCTCTATCAAACCCCCCACACTTGCCCCTTGTTCGTCCTCGAACAAGCACTCAAGCACGGATACCATTACCTCTCTGGAGTCTAGTGCACAGTCTTGTACTCTGGCACGATCTGCACGACTGAACACCTTGCGCTGCTCTACCATCTGCGCACAACTGCATTCAACAGTTCTAATATAATGATTTCGCAATTCATTACCTCTCAGCTAGGATGAAAATCATTTCGGATGGCTGGGAGATAGCTCTTTATAGGCGCCAGGTTGTTTGCTCTCACTCCGAGGATGGGTATATGGTTAGCAGCGCCAGCTTCTTCCCGCGCGTGATTCTTCCTGGGAACTCAAGCTTTTTGATGATTTCCTGTGTATGGTTGTTCTTTTGATGCTTATATGTGCGCATGCTGATTCTTTTGTAGCGCATATCATCTGCTGGTCTTTTTTTCTTTGTACAGCTTTGTCTACGGTTCCTATGTTTCCCTTGAACGGTTCCAGTCTCGGCCTCCGGATAATAGCTATGGAACACCGCCCCGCTCTCCCTCCTTGGTCTATCTGCGCAGGTCGGCGCACGCGTTTACACCCGCGCCCGCCTTCCTTGGCTCGACTTCCAGAGAGAAGGTGGTCTGTTTTCCCACCTCGCCACGCTTTTCGGTACTTGCCTTTGGCATCTGCGTGACTGAGCGCGCTCTCTTGTTCCGAAGGTCGCGAAGCGCCGGCCTCCACTCGCGCTCTCAACCATATACCTCTCCTCTGAAGCGCGAGTGACTAACCGCCTCTCTAGAGCGTTTCTGTCAACTCCACATCCCCTATATATCCCAACTAACAGGAGCAGAAAAACGAAAAAATATACTAAAAACAGTTGATAGCAGCGCACGGCGCAATATGGATAGCGCAAACAAGCTGAACAGTGAGCGCAGCCCGCACTCAAGCGCACTACTGCTACTGTTTCCTTCAATTAAACTAAGCTACACTAAAAAGCTCAAAAACAACGCGAAATGTAAGTGTAACGCTCCCCCCCCCCCACACTTAAACAGAGACGTGTCCCCACGACTCAAGCTCAAGCGCACGGAGAGCGCGCATATGCATGCAAGTAAAATAAAGAACAAAGAAAGAAAAACATATCGGGTTACCTCCCGACAAGTGCCTTTGTTTAACGTCGTTGGCTCGACTGTACCTCGTTACGTGCCCAAATGTGTGCCAGCGACCTCCCCCACTCTTGCTCCTGAGTGCTCCTGCGCTTGTGCATGGGTTGTGCTCTTCTTGGTCCTGCGCAAAGGGTGAGAAGGGTAGTCAGCATGGATAATATGTGAGAAGTCTGCAGTAACGAGGGTAGATGAAGAGGAAGAAGAAATGTGAGCAATGGTTTCAAGTTCTCCCTCTGGTGCATCTGGTGGTGACTCTGGCGCACCAGCTGGCGCATCTGTTACCTCTGGCTCTGCCAAGTCAATGTCGCGCACTGTGTCGTCCCAAGGTTCTCCTAGATACCGTTTGACTCTCTGCCCATTGACCTGAAAACGATGCCGGTGCTCGTTTTCTAACTCGATTGTTCCATAGGGGAAAACCTTGGTGACTGTGTACGGTCCCGTCCATTTGCTGCGTAGCTTTCCAGGCATGAGCTTCAGGTGGGATGAGAATAATAATACCTGATCTCCTGGCTCGAAAGTGCTTCTGAGGATATGCTTGTCATGAAACGCCTTTGTCCGCTCCTTGTAATCGCGCAGCCCCTCATAGGCATCCAGGCGCAGCTCTTCTAATTCGCTCAGCTCAAATGCGCGGTCCTTTCCAGCCTCATCTAAGTTTAGATTGCAAATGCGTAAAGCCCAATATGCTCTGTGCTCTAGCTTTACTGGCAGGTCGCATGCTTTTTCGTAGACCAACCGAAACGGTGAAGTCCCGATTGGTGTCTTAGGCGCAGTGCGGTATGCCCACAGCGCGTCGTCTAGGCGCTGGCTCCAATCTTTGCGCGATGGTCTCACAGTCTTCTCCAGGATGCGCTTGATCTCTCTGTTGGAGACCTCGGCCTGTCCATTTGTCTGAGGATGATAAGCAGTGGACGTCTTGTGGCGCACCCCATAATGCTTGAAAACTTGCGCCACGATCCTGTTGCAAAAGTGCGTCCCCTGGTCGCTGATGATTGCCTTAGGCACCCCGTACCTGCACAAGATGTTAGTTTTCAGAAACTCAGCGACCGTCTTACCATCATCCCTCCGTGTGGCCTTAGCTTCGACCCATTTGGAGACATAGTCCACTGCCACCAATATGTACTCGTATCCTGCAGACGGAGGAAATGGCCCCATGAAGTCAATTCCCCATATATCAAACACTTCATCCACTAGAATTGGCGTCTGCGGCATCTCGTTGCGCGCTGATATGCCTCCTGTGCGCTGGCACCTGTCACAATTCCTGCAATAGCCATGTCACAATTCCTGCAATAGCCATATGCGTCTCTGAACAGGTGCGGCCAATAAAATCCGCAGTCCAGGACCTTCCTGCTGGTGCGCTTGGGACCAAAGTGTCCTCCACATGCGTGCGCATGACAAAACATCAAAACAGAGTTAAATTCATGGTCAGGCACGCAGCGCCTCAATATCTGATCTGGTCCTATTCTAAGCATATAAGGATCATCCCACAAGTAATGCTTGGACTCATGTTTCAATCTCATGCACTGGGTTTTATTGAAATGCGGAGGAAACGTACCTGTGACCAGGTAATTCGCAATGTGTGCATACCATGGTACCTTACCTGTCAGCGCCATCAGATGCTCGTCAGGAAATGTAAGTGATCTGCCCTAGCTCCTCCTCCTTCACGATCCTGCTCAGGTGGTCCGCAACTGTGTTTTCCGTGCCCTTCTTATCCTTAATCTCCAGGTCGAATTCCTGCAGTAAGAGCACCCAGCGCATCAGGCGTGGCTTAGTTTCTTTCTTGGACATATGCACGGAACTTCTCTAGCGCAAACACAATTGCCAGAAGCTCCTTCTCCGTGGTGGTGTAGTTCCTCTGCGCAGCGTCCAGTGTGCGCGATGCATAATAGATGGCGTGCAGCTTCTTGTCCACTCGCTGCCCCAGGACTGCACCTACTGCATAATCGCTTGCGTCGCACATCAGTTCAAATGGCAGGTTCCAGTCTGGTGCGGGCATCACTGGCGCACTGGTCAGCGCTTCCTTCAGCTTATCAAATGCGGCTCTGCACTCATCAGTAAAATCGAAGCACACATCCTTTTGCAAGAGGTTAGACAGGGGAATACAAATTTTAGAAAAGTCTTTTATAAAACGCTTGTAAAATCCGGCATGTCCTAAGAATGACTTCACATCGCGCACGTTCGTGGCATAAGGTAGATTAGAAATAAGGTCTATCTTAGCTTTGTCTACCTTGATCCCCTCCTCTGAGATGATGTGTTCTAGCACTACACCATGCGTTACCATGAAATGGCATTTTTCATAATTGAGTACTAGGTTCTTAGAGATGCAGCGCTCTAAAACTTTATCTAAATGAGTTAAGCATGCATCAAAGGTACCTCCATATACAGTAAAATCATCCATGAACACTTCTATGCATATACCAATCATATCAGAGAAAATGCTCATGACAAGGCGTTGGAACGTACCTGGCGCGTTACACAGCCCAAATGACATGCGCCGAAACGCAAATGTTCCGAACGGGCAGGTGAACGTGGTCTTCTCTTGATCCTCTGGAGCTATGGGTATCTGGTTGTACCCTGAATATCCGTCCAAGAAACAAAATTAGGGCTTACCTGCTAATCTGTCCAGCATCTGGTCCATGAAGGGTAGCGGGAAATGGTCCTTGCGCGTTACTGCGTTAAGCTTCCTGTAGTCGATGCACATGCGCCATCCAGTCTGGATGCGCTTGGGAACTAGCTCGCCCTGCACATTCTCTTCCACTGTGATTCCTCCCTTCTTAGGCACAACGTGCACTGGACTGACCCATTTGCTATCCAAGATGGGGTAAATGACTCCTGCGTCAAGCAACTTTAGAATTTCCTTCTGCACTACCTCCATCATATTTGGGTTCAATCTGCGTTGAGCCTCCCTGGATGGTTTGGCACCATCTTCCAATAGAATTCTATGCATGCATACGTCCGGGCTCACTCCACGCAGATCTGCCAGTGTCCATCCTATAGCGCGCTGGTTCCTGCGCAGCACCTGCTGTAAACGCACTTCCTGCTCCTCTTCTAATCCTTTCTTTATGATCACTGGCAGGGTGTCCTCATTTCCCAAGAAAATGTATTTGAGGTGCTCTGGCAGTTCCTTCAGCTCGACCTTGGGTGCCTGTTCAATAGAGGGCAAGATTTTATTAGCAGTGCAAATATGAACTATGTCGTGTACCTGTTTGAGTTCTGGGTCAGCACTGCTCAGCTCCTCGTCCTGCTCCTCCAACTCTGCCTGTACCAGTCGCTCTGGTTCTATTGTTGCGCTTGCACATCGCGCATCTGAGACTAAATCGTCAATGCTGTCCATTGCGTGCACTGTGGCGTCCTCGTGAGGATGCTGCATCCCCTTGAATATATTGAAATGGATCTCTTCGCCGTCAACCTCCATGGAGAGTGTGCCCCTCCACACGTCTATCTTCGTGCGCGCAGTCATCAGGAAAGGTCTGCCCAGTAGGATCTGCGCACTGCTGGTGCTTGATTCACCCTCCATTTCTAGCACATAAAAATCTGCTGGGAACACCAGCTCTCCTACTCGCACGAGAACATCCTCTATCATGCCTGCAGGTTGTTTGCAAGACCGATCTGCTAGCTGAATAGTGAGACCTGCAGGCTTTAGTGGTCCAAGGCGCAATGTCGCATATAGGGAATAAGGTAACAAATTGATGGATGCGCCTAAATCAATCATGCAATTGCTTACTGTGGTCTTACCTAAAGTGCAAGGGATAGTGAACGTACCTGGGTCTCGGCACTTAGGTGGTACCTTATGTTGCACGATCGCTGAGGCCTGCGCATTTAGCATTACCTGTGCGCATTCGCCTTTCCTCCTTTTGTTTGTGCACAGCTCCTTTAAAAACTTGGCGTACCTGGGAATCTGCCGAACTGCTTCGATAAGGGGAATGTTGATTTCCACCTTGCTGAATAACTCGTATAGCTCTTTGTCCAGCGCCTCCTTTCTAGCCGATGGTGCCTGCACAGGAAAAGGTGCAGGTATATTAGTACGATTCGTGCCCTTGTCGCTTATTTGTGTTATACCTGGCGCCTCGCCCTGCTGGCTTGTGGCTGGCACTTCTAGCTGCGCATCTTGCTCTGGTTGCGCATTCTGTTCTGCTGGATCCGGGACTTGCGCAGCTGGTTGCGCGGGCGCCTTCGTGGTTTGCTCTGCTCCTATTGTGCGCCCAGTCCTCAGTGTCACTGCATTGACTCCTCCTTTGGGGTTCTGAATCACTTGCGAAGGCAGGTTGCCATCGCTCTTCTTTAGCTCATATACCGTGGTAGCGATCTGTGATAGCTGCTTTTCAATGGACTCGAACCTCTTGTCATACTTCTCATCATTCTTGCGCACTGTGTCTGCTAGCTGCCCCACGATATCTTCCAAAGATCGCCTCAGTTGCTGGTTGTTATGCGCTGGTGCGTCAGTGCGGCGATGCGGTGGATTGTAGGGCGCAGCTTGTTGCGTCTGCTGTGGTGCGCGCTGATCTGTGGACTGCCTCTGGAAATTGTTTTCCTCCTTCCATCTGAATCCATTTGCTGCCAGTCCAAAGCGCGGCTGATTCTGTCTTTGTGGTCCTCTATTATCCCATCCTCCAAGAGCATTGACATCTCCAGATTCCTCGAAAAGTGTGGGACATTCATCAGTTTTGTGCTCGGTTGACCTGCAGAATTCACATACCTTTGGCGCAACTGTTTGTGCGCTTTGCGCACTCATCAACTTCTGCAGCATGGCCTTCATTTCCTTGATCTCAGCGCTTGTTTCTACCTGATGCACAGAACGAGTACGACTATTTTCAAGTGTTAGCTGATGTCTTACCTGACCAGCAAAGTCTTCTATCAGCTGCCACGCGTCTTCTGGATACATGTTGCAAATGTCGCCTCCTGCGCATGCGTTCAATAACCTCAGCTCCATGGGCAGCAGTCCATTCAGGAAGTTCTCTATCAGCACATTTTAGGGCAGGCCATGATTGTAGCAGTTGGCCTCTAGCTCCCTGAAGCGCTCGTAATACTCTGACAGCGACTCTCCTGCGCTCTGCCTAGGTGCGGCCAGCTCCCTCCTGAGTAGCGCGATCTTCGCTGCGGGATAAAATTTGTCCAGGAACTTCTTCTGTAGCTGCTCCCATGTGTGAATTGATCCTGCGGGTAAGTTCATCAACCAATGTCTGGCTGTATCACACAGTGAAAATGGGAATGCCTTCATCTTCAGCGCCTCATCGCTCTCCCCTTCGGTCTTCATGTTCTCGCAGATGACTAGGAACTCTCGCACATGCTTGACTGGATTTTCGTTGTTCATCCCGTGGAACTTGGGCATGTGATGGATGAGCGAGCTCCTTAGTTCAAAATGTCCGTCTGGCGGAAGCACGATGCACCATGGCTGGTTAACAGTGATAGGGGCTGACATCTCGCGCACTGTTCTGCGTCGCGCAGCTTGTCGCGCGGGTGGCGCATTATACAGTTCAGCGGCCATCCTTGCTTCAACCTCGCGCTGCACTTCTTCTCTGAACAGGGCTGCGCGGTTATGTGCTCTTGCTTCTTCCGGGGTTCTGTCCCCTAAGTTGTCCCCAACGACACTGTTATCCTCCATGATCTGTTCTAAATCTCAAATTTTATTGCGCATCGTTGTACGCGTCAAATTAAATCCTTCCTCTTCCACTAGTACAGCGGTTAAGTAAGGGTCGATCTCCACAGGGAGCAAGCAGTTCAGTTTTAGCCAGTAACCTACACTTATGAAATTGGGGGGTGAGTGATTGGTTTGCGCGATGCGCGAGTAACAGTGGTATCGTAACGCAGGAATTTGCACTAGACGTGCGCAGGCAATAGAGATTAAGTACTATGACTATGAGAAGTATCGGCGCAGACAATCCTCTATGAGTGTATTCCTTATCATCGACTCTAAATGTCTATAGTTTGGTTTGCTAATGTTAGTGTCCGATCAAGGCTTCCTAACATGTGCGCATGTTCCGATCAAAGTTCATGTGCTATTAATTCTTACACTAGACTAAACAACTACGAATCCGATCAAGGTAGTAATTGCCTATCCTAGCGCGTTACTCCTAGTTGGCACCGTCAGGCTATTCAACTAGTTTAACAAACAACAACAAGCAACAAGAGTAAGATTGCGGTTCAAGGCTTCCCCTACTCATGTAACAAGCTGCCAGTAATGTGCACAGAATTAATATAAGCAAGCAAGCTATGCATTAGGCGCAAGTCTCAAAGGAAATACTCATAGATTCATGTCCAACCGATACTAAGCGTTTAGCTAGACATGCTAGTGATAAACATCACAGAAACAGTAAATAATAACTAGAGTGTCCAAGAAAACAATAGCAAACAGTGCGTGCAGGTTGCTATCTTGGCTGGCGCAGTCGGCTGGCGTAAATCCTCTCAACAAGCTCGTGTGTTTTCCAGTTCTGCCGCTCTCTCCTCTGATCTGCCGAAGATGGATGGTGTAATATGAATGCTCAAACCCTAGCCTTCCTCTTCTTTATATACTGCTCAGAGGCTCATCCTTGGCAACTTCCTAATCTGGTCATGTCAGGATTTGGAAATACCATCATCGGCGCCTGGCGCACGGCATTGGTTAGCGCAATCGGTTAGCGCACCGTTGTCGACTCTGCCAATTCTTCTGTTTGCGCCGCTAGCTCCGCAGGCTGTGTGATGCGCGTCCTAAACGCTGCCTGTTAGCGCGTATCCGACTTAGGCCCTTGTCTTGCCCTGAAATACAAAAACACTGGAAACCAGTAATCTTGTGCACAAAATAATGCAAACAAGCACAGGGTTATGATCTAAATAATGTGTATAAATAGGCTCCATCACCGCTATACTAAGTGGAGAAGGAAGGATTAATTTGACGCGCACAACGACACGCGGATGAGGTTGTCTCACTGGTTTTGCTCCTTCCTCTAATAGAATCCGATGCATACAGATTGCTGGATTGATTCCTTGATTGTCAACCAATGTCCAGCCTATCGCTGATTTATGCTCTCTTAGCACGCGCGCCAACCTTACCTCTTGATCTGTTTCTAGTCCACTCTTGATGATAACTGCCAGCGTCTCATCATCTCCTAGGAAAATGTACTTTAAGTGCTCCGGTAGAGGTTTTAATTGAATCTTAGGGAGCCTGCACAAAAGATGGGACCAGTTTTGTTCTATTGCACAATTTAATTGCATTAACCTCATACCTGGCAGCATCATATGTGGACTGTCCAGCACCAACTTCTTCGATGTTCAGCTCTGGTATGTCTTCTCCACATTGTATGAAAGTCGCATCTTCAATAGTGTCCAAGGCATGTATTCCTGCAAAGTCAGGAGGGAATCACATAGATTCATAAATATTGAATTTAATGACTTCCCCGTCTACCTTCATAGAAAGATCACCCGTATGTGTATCAATCTTTGTTCTTGCGGTCACCATAAAGGGCCTCCCTAGCAGGATAGGGGAAGTGTCTACCTCACCCTCCATCTTCATCATATAGAAATCTGCCAGGAATACAAGTTTCCCTACATGCACTAGCGCATCAACTACTATACCTTGGGCTTGGTACATGACCTATCTACCAACTGAATGATTAAATCAATGGGTCTAAGAGGACCTATACAATGAGTAAGGTAACATATTAATGGAAGCACCCAAATCCAACATACAGTTATCACTTGAACCTTATCAATTATGCAAGAGATTGTAAAGGAACCTGGATCCTTGCATTGTTGTGCAAATTTACCATGAAGAATATGGCTGAGATGTTGGGCTTGAACCTTACTTGCTCAGGTTTGGATCCTGCTCTTCGAGTGGTACACAAATCCTTAAGGAACTTCGCATATTTGGGAATTTGCTTGAATGCGTACAGGAGAGGAATTGTCATCTCCACCTTGTTGAATAGTTCTAACAGCTCCTGATCCATGGCTGGGTTCCTCTTCGATTTGGATATCTGCATAGGAAATAGAAGTGGAGAGTTAGTTCGGCGAATTTCAAAATTTGAAGCAGGATTTGCGCCTGATGTTAACGTTATGGGCACGCCAGGTGTAGACATTAGTGGCCCGCGCGCCTTGTTAAAGTTCTCCTCGGGCACGGTATTCTCTGTTCCCGTTTCTTGTATCGCCTCTTCTGCAAGGTTCTTGCCGCTCCTCTAAGTTATCGCACTGATATTTCCTCTTGGATTGGGAATTGTTTGTGAGGGCAACTTTCCTTTATCATTCTTCAGCACAGAAACTGAGTCTGCCAATTGGGACACATGTCTTGATAGCTCGGCTAGGGTGCTATCAGTTTTTGCTTGATTGTTTTGCATACTCATTGTCAATTCCTTAACCACTTCTTCTATTGGCTTCCCTGAGTTGACATTGTTCGGGCCAGTTGATTGTAATTCACATTACTTGGGCCAGCTTGGTTGTAGTTGCGCCTTGGCTGCTGACCATAAGAATAACCATTGTGTCACTCGTGTTGCTGAAAAGGAGGAGGGCAGTAAGGTTGGGCTTGGTTTTGTCCTTGGTTTTGGTTCTAATTCTGCCCTTGCTGGTTTTGGAATCCTCCTTCATTTCTCCAGCTGAAACCATTTGCTGCAAGGCCAACTGCCTAGGTGCTTGTCTATTGTTGAGTGCTGGTATCCTCCTTCATGTAGGGTAGAACACTCATCGGTTTTGTGGTTTGCAGCACCACAAAGTCCACAAGCTTTAATTCCACTGACTTTCCCAACCATCAGCTTTTGCACCATCTGCTTGAGCTCTTGGATTTCATTGGCCATCTAATTTGTATTGGAATCCATTTGTGAGACACTCTTTACTCGGCTGGTATCATCTCTTCTACTTGTCTCTTCTCTGAATCGAGCACTCTCAGCCGTCTCATTGATCAGCTCTCGCACATCACCAGGTGATAAATTCAGAACAGTGCCACCAGCTACTGCATCCAACAACATCCTTTCCAAGGGTCTCAATCCGTCCAATAAATATTCTACAATCACCTTCTCTGGAACACCCAAATTGCAGCAACTTTGTTCCAAGGCACCAAATTTTTCCATATAATCATAGATTGATTCACTTGGCCCTTGTCTAATGGTGGACAGCTCTCTCCTCACTTGGGCAGCTTTGGCAGGGGGATAATATTTGTCAAGAAACCTTCTCTGCATTTGCTCCCAAGTTCTGATACTTCCTAAAGGCAAAGAAAGAACCCATGTTTTGGCAAGGTCAGTCAAACTTAATGGAAATACTTTTAACTTGAACCTCTCTTCAGGGGCAGCATATGGCCTTAAGGTCTGACATATTCCATTGAACTCTTTTAAATGCCTTGCTGCAACTTCTCCTTCCAAATTTGGGAAGATGATGGACTACTACAGTCTTTACTTCAAAATCATCCTCATCTGGATCAATGTTTATACATGGTTGGTTGTTGAATGTTGGGGTTGAGAGCTACCTCATTGTTGGTTGCCTATTCCTTCCACGTGCATGTTTTTGAGGTTGAGGTGCATGTGCATGAGGATAATCATAATCATCTTGTTCTTCCATCCTTTCACCTCTATGATAACAGGCTTGCCTTTGTCTTTGATTGAAGACTCTCTTTGGCTCATCATAGAAAGGGGGTATCACTGGGAGAGGGGGTACTGGATTGTTGTTTGAGTCACGTACATGATCATCATGGACAATTCCTGCATGAGACATACTAGAAAGCCAAGTAGATTGCAAACAAACAAACAAATGCAAAGCAAAGCCAAAATGCAAATTAAAGACCTAAACAATTCAAAATAAAATAGTAAACGATCTCGGATGGCTTAAAAACGCTCGACTCATAGCAAAGCAATGACTTGGGACCGGTGGCCCGTTCCGCTTAGAAAAAGGTCTTCCAATCGCCATTCGGACTCCGGCGGCACTATTCACTGCCTCACTGGCGACACTGTTCACAAAAACTCAAAAACACAAAAAACTACTTTCTTCAAACTCTATCTCAAGTGTTGCTCTCCTCGGCAACGGAGCCAAAATTTAACAGTGCGTCGTTGTGCGCCTCAAATTTGTATTTATAAGACCTGTTAACACTTAGCAAATGGTAAGCAGCATCGAACCCAAAGAGAGCAAGTGATCAGGAGTCCTAATCATCAACTTAAATAGAAATAAGGAGAAAATAATTTTGACCTTCGTTCTTTATTTATGAAGTGTGCTCATTTTTGCATCTCGTGAAAGCTTGCTCAAGGAACCAAGATTGTATCTGAAATTTGCAGCGCCCCTGAGCTACTGATAGTGTACAAGCAGTTGCTATAGCAACTCCTTGTTCAGCCGGATCTGGTGCAACAAGAAACAAAACGGTGAACAAAGATTTGTTCACCCAGTTCGACTAATCTGCCTACGTCTGGGGAGTCCTCAATCCACTAGTCTCCAAGGTACTCCGTACAACATAGACTTGACTCCGCGACAATCTATGCTACCCGACCTCAACTACAACTTGCACAAAATCAGAACACCCTCTAATTTGTGTCTCACTCACCTACACACTCGATTTATTTCAGAATTGCTACTCCTCTGATCTCACAGACTCAGCCTATTCTAATTAAAACAATGTCTCAGTAAGTTTGCTATAGCACGCCCTTGTGCAATAAGCTTGTGCAGGTTATGTCCATGTCGCTCCAATAAGCTATGGCACGCCGCAATCGGATAAGAATCATGCCCTTGGAAAGCCTTCGAAGATGAACAAGTCAGTCTGCCCAGATTTGATCTACAAGCGAATTCTCCCCGAATCAAGTGATTCGTGCAGCCCTATAATTTGATTCGGCCGAATCATAATGTCAGTTCTGTAATGAAGCTGGGCGAATCACTTTCTTCTTGGGCGAATCACTTCTCTTTGGCCGAATCAAAAGTGATTCGGCCTAGTCTGAATTCCTCTTTGGGTCAATCAACTTTGCAGTGCTAGAATCTTGCCTATTTTGACCCTTCAAACCTTCGAATCACGTCTTGATGTAAACTACAAAGTTGTATCCCTTTGAATTAGTTTTTCAACAAGATATGGCACGCCTCAATCGGATAAGAATCGTATGCTCGGCGAGCCTTCAAAGATGAATAGGTCAATCAGCCTGGACGAATCAAACTAGCCTGGGCGAATCAAATCTTCCTTTTGCTTGATTTTGCTCTCTTTTGACTAGAATTCATCCGAAATAATCATGCTTGTTCTTCTAAACAACCTAGGTTCAACTCTCATTCCATCCCTAGGTGTTTTATCAAATCATACTCACTTAGGTATTTCGTCAAACACTTGGTGTGCACAAAATTGATATGAAGAATGAGCATAAGAATTTTCAACCAAACTTCAGTCATATAGATAAAAAGATAAGTCTTACAATCAAACCTAAGGGATCCATGAGGATCCCAACTACAATGGGACTACTCACTACTCATGGTGATTTTGAAACAAAACATGATATTTAATTGAAATTGTTCACCAATTGGATGCAAAGAAGTAGTGGTTGAGTAGAGGGTTGATGTAGATTCTTCAATTGCGTAAGTGTTCCTTCAATCCTTGACAATTCTTCAAGTTCTCCCGGAGAATTTGTCTAGGGTTTTTGTTCTGGGAAGGAGCTCTTCTAATTTTGCATCTCATTCTATATATACCCTCTGAAGATTTTCAAAATTTACCCGCAGTGCCCGAATCAATTGATTCGGACAAGCCTTACTGAACTGATTGGGACAGAGTGTCCGAATCAAATACTCAGAGCTGTTTCGGGCTGGCCGAATCACTTTCTGATTCGGCCGAATCATATACTCAGTGGGGTTTCTGCTTGGGCGAATCGATTTCTTCTGACCGAATTACCTTTTGATTTGGTCAAACTCTATTTGATTCGGTCAAGATCCTTATAGAGCTAAACTGATTCGGGCAGCTCGCTTCTTCCGTGGCCGAATCACTTTTTGATTCGGTCAACCTCATATATGATTCGGTCAAACCAGTCAAGTTCTACCCGAGTCAAGTTGATTCATGTAGCTGAGGGTGATTCGGCCAAGCTGGTGGGCTAATCACTTTTTGATTCGACCGAATCACTTTTTGCAGCTTCCCCAATCTTGCTATTTTTGATCTTGTTCGATCAGAAATCATCCATATTTTCTTCGGGCCACTTCATATCGTGTAATACATATTTTAAACCTAAAATGGACAAAGAATGCATCAAACGACTTTGTAAAAGAGCGGAACAAACAAGAAGTAAGGGGGAAAATATGGACAAATATAAGGTTATTTGTCAGCTTATCACTTATGCAATTTTTGTAAAATGCCAAGCCAAGCACCTCTTCTTTTATGAGTTATAAAGTCTGGACTTTAAGAATTGAGAATGAGCTTTGCTCCAAGAGCCCGTGGACTATCCCAGATAGTATAGGTGAATGGTGGGCATGTTTTGTGTAACTTGGATTCATGTTCGGATGCATAGCTTGAAAAGATGTTAAGACATGTGGTTAGTCATTTGATGGTTTTGATACCAACTTATTTGAGTGCAGCATCTTGTTTGAACTATGAAGGTTTGAAAACTCATTTGAAGATTGTTTGACTTGGATGTTGGTTTAGGGCATGAGTTTAAGATTGTTGCAATAATGTTGTCATTTTTGAGCACCCATTTCATGCATTCATATAGAATACCTGCATAGAGATTTGTAGATATTCCCTCTTCTGAAAACCTTCACGAGACTATAACTCTTCTACTAGGGTAGCCTAGGGGTTTAGAGGCTTGATGCATACGCTAAATGCACCCGTGATTCTAGCGAAAGTGAGTTAGGACTTGCATATCTTAGGACATTAGTTTAGTTAGTGTAGATCGCATGAACTTGATTGGTACTTGAATTAAGTTGCTCTGCTACTCATTGTGAATTTTATATTTGTTCGGGACGAACAAATTCTAAGTGTGGAATGTTTTGATCGGTTAATTTCTTATCAATTATTCGCTTCATTCGATGATGAATTTTGCTCCTCTCCCAAACTTTTCATTGTGTTTTTACCATTCTAATTTCATTTCAGGTCAAATTATATTATATCGAGGCTTTGTAGTCCATTTGGAGCAAAATAAGGCAAAACACAAAGATTCAAACGAATACATACTAAATCTGGGCAGATTGACCTATTCGCCATCAAAGGCTTTCCTAGATCATGATTCTTATCCGATTGAGGAGTGCTATATCTTTTTGGAAAGATAACTCAAAGGCCTACAATATTGTAGTTTATTACAAGACGTAATTCGAAGGTTTAAATGGTCAAAAACGCAAGAAAAATCAAATTTACAATGCTGAGTGAATAGTAGCCCAGTTCAAGTAAGAATCGTGGTTCACTGGTCAAACTGGTGGTTGGTGTTGAACCGGCCCAAAGTGCAAAAATTCATAATTCACTGAGACAGGCCGGTTCAATGTAGAACCGATGGTTTACCATTTGAACCGGCAGTTTGGACACTGAACCGCCGGTTTAACACCAAACCGGCCCGGAACTTAATTCTAAAAATCAACCCAACTGATTTTTAGTATAAATAGAAATTCAGGGCTCATTCACAAGGGTTGGACGATTTGGAGAACGAAAGTAGGAGAGAAGAGACAAGCTTGGATGGAAGATCATCGTCACGGGTTCTTCGTTCTATATTTCTTTATTCTTGTGTTGGTAGTAATCACCATGAGTAGCGAGTAGTCTTTTAGTTCTGAGATCTTACGGATCCCATGCCTGTAACCTGATTTCATGTGATTTGTACAAATATCAGTTTTAGACTAATGCAAGTTTATGTTTTTCAATTTTACTATACTTCATTTTACCGTTTTATTGTCGATCATTGATTGGGATGACTGCATGTTAGAACGAACTAGGTTAGATGTCAAATAGATGATTGGGACTGATGTAATTAGCTAGATTGAGTAGAGTTGATATCGAAACGTTGGTAGCTATATTGTTAATACGTGAATCGATAGAAAGTTGACATCTTTTGTCTGGAAACCCTAGGCTTACTAAATTGAAACAGTTGATAATCCGTGGTTGGGCGGCGTTCAATAGTGTAGATTAATTCAGGTGATGATCCATGAATGGGCGGCTCACCTGATGTCAATTTAGGTTATTTCCAAAGCTATTTTGCATGACTATATGGTGTGGCTGATTGCATGAATTGTGTTGCGAGCATGGGTGAAGTTCGATCTTGGAATTATTTTCTCTGATCAAATCAACCGTTAGTTATATTAATTAGGACAATTAGGAACATTAGAACAAACCTAGAATTTCTATTTGGAGTAGCTGAACACATTGATTGCTAGCTAGTATATACACGCGCCTGTTCCTATGATCGACCCTTGGCTTACCAAGGTCTATAAATTATATTTTTTTACTACAACTTGACCCTTGAAACTTATATCTAACAACTATAAAGGGTTAAAAATACGCATTGTCACTGACCAAGGATGATACACTAGCCAAAAGCAAGAATGTTGGTCTGAAAGCTGAAACAGTAAAGAAGAAGCCTTCCACTGAAGAACAACTAGGACTGCTGGTAAAGAAATTTGGGAGATTCTTGAAAAACATGGAAGCAAGATCTGACTCAAATCCCCGAAGACAAGATCAGGATGAGGATGAGAAGAAAGAGAAAAAGAAGGGTACCACGGTGCTAGCGCTGTGGAGAATATGGTCATCGAAAGGTAGACTGTCAAAATAAACAAAAAGGAAAGACAAAATCCCTCTCATAAATTGGAGTGATGATGATACTGACAAGCGAAGACGAATGCAACATTATCAGACCAAAACAATCAAAAAATTGGTTAATCTCACTGAAAAAGGAGTACACGGAGATATGATCAAGAAGTTGCTACAACAACCCCTGTACCACCATCAGAAATCTGGAATAAATCCAAGAATCAGAAATCGAAGATGCTATGGTTTTGGTCACAAGGGACACATTAAAAGACTCTGCCCGTCTATCATCGGATTCCTGAAAATAGCTACTGATCCCAGATCGCAAAGACCATAAAGAGTTGAGAACTATGCTCTTGTCATCACCTCAAGATCATCAAGCGAAGATAGCTGGTATTTTGACAGTGGTTGCTCTGGGCATATGACTGGAGAGAGATCTTTTCTGAAGAACATAACACCCTGCTCAGAACAACTAGTAAAGTTTGAAAACGGTTTGAAGGGGAGATTTCTAGGAAAAAGGGACTTTGGCAGTCAAAGGGCTGCCCAAATTAACAAATGTAATGCTCGTAGATGGATTGAAAGAAAATCTCATAAGCATCAGCCAACTCTGTGACGGTACACTTCAGGTAAAGTTCACTCAAACTCTTATCAGGTTTTTAACGAGACTGGAGTGTGCATAATGCCAGGGAATCAGATCAAAGAAAAACTGCTACCAACTCAAGGTTGGTACAGCAACCGCTTCATCAACGTGCATGTTAACCAACACAGAAGAAATGAATCTCTGGCACAGAAGAATAGGTCACATCAACCCAAGAACTCTAAAGAAGATTACAGCTGAAGGACTAGTCAGAGGAGTTCCTGTGATCAAAGGCGATCTAAACAACATTTGTGGGGAATGCCGGATCGGAAAATAGAAAAAAGCTTATCACCCTAAAATTGGCAACATCAACACAATCAAACCTCTGCAACTGTTACACATACACTTGATGGGACCAATGGAAGTGGAAAGCTATGGTAAAAAGAGGTATTTCATTTGTGTGCGTTGATGATTATACTAGATATACATGGGTTGACTTCATCAGGGAAAAATCAGACACTGTGAGGGTGTTAGTTACCCTGGTATCTCGGTTAGAGCAAGAAAAGAACCTCAGAATCACTGCCATTAGAAGCGATCATGGGAGGGAATTTGAGAATGAAGCTGTGGACAGCTTCTGCAGCAAACATGGAATCACTCATCAGTAGTCTTCTCCAATTACTCGTCAACAGAATGGCGTGGTGGACAGGAAGAATCAAACAATTCAAGAAATGTTCCGGGTCATGATCCATGCAAAGAAGGTTCCCCTGAAGTTTTGGGCTGAAGCAATGAACACAACCTGCTATATCATCAACAGAGTCTCCATACGAAAAGGAACAAACCAGACGTGCTATGAGCTTTGGAATCAGAAGAAGCCCACAGTCAAATATTTCTACATATTTGGGAGTGATTTTTACATTCTGAGGGACCGAGAGTGCAGAAAAAAACTTGATCCAAAAAGTGACATTGGGATATTTTTGGGTTATTCAGTTAACAGCCGAGCATATCATGTCTACAATAAGCGAACAGAAACCGTGATGGAACTAATAAATGTAGTCATCAATGATGTTGAAGAAGAGGCATCCACCAGTTACGGAGATGAAGACTCAGACACAGAGGTTGGTCCTTTGAAGCAGAACAGGAGTGAACAAGAAGATGCATATCGTTAACGCATGCAGTATATGTCACTTCTGTTATTGCCTCTCCATGAAGAGTCCAATTATAATAATTCTTAACAAATCCGTAGGTAAACAGATAACTTTTAGTAATCCCAATTTCATTAAATAACATACTCTTTCCATTGGACAATGCATCTTGTTTCCAACATGAAATTCGCAGCACATCTGAGTTGCAGATGCTACGGCACACTCTTGAACACTCAAATCTGATGCAGCAAGATAGAACAAGGAACAAAGGTTTGTTCACCCAGTTCGGCCAATCTGCTTAAGTCTGGGAAGGGCTGAATTCCAACCCTTAATCCACTAGTTTCTCAGGTCCACATTACAACACGATTTGATGCACGACACCTATGCTACCTGACCTAAACTAGTCACACAATCAGAACAAGCTCTTACTTGTCTATTGCACACCTACATACTTGAAATAATTCAGAATAGCTACAACTCTGATCCCACAAACTCAGCCTATTCTAATTAATTCTTTGCTATCTGCAGGTTGCTATAGCACCTGCTGTAGCACACAGCTGGTACCAAAACAGTCCGCGTCGCTCCAAGCATTCTGCTGAGCCGATCGAACCTCTGCACGAGCGCTGCACACTCTTGAGCACTCCCCCTCACTCAGTGACCAACTGTCACTAGTGAGTTTAGCCGACCAGTCACTTGATCGAGTTCGTCCACTCGTCAATACCTCCGCGGCCTCCCTTGATCAACCAACAAGCAACCGCTGGTCTGAATTGGCCTCCTGATCAAACTATGATCAGACTCTGCAAGCCCTGATCACAATCTGCTTCAATCGCCTCAGCTCTACGCTCACGCTCTACTCTCGGAGATGATCGAAGATCCTCTCGTATTTGAATTCTATCCTCACCGTATTCTGTGTACGCTCTCGTGTTTACTCTCTTCACTTCGATATCCTTGACGCTCTGAGCAGCCTTCTTTAAATACGAACACCCAGTCCCACCATTCACAGTTTTAGCAATTTCCTCCAAATAACAATATCTCCTAATTTGTAGGAAATTATATTTTATTTGCAAATCTAATCTTCTACAAACAAATCTTCTCCGCCATCTGGGAATCTCCACTGGAATATTCTCTCTAAGAATTTAGGAACTCCCTTGATGCTAATGGATGCACTGCCAAGCTCCTTCTTCGAAGATCCGAGCTGCTGTTGACGAACAGATGCTACAACTTCCTGAACCAGCTCCTGCTATAGTAGCAGCTTGTTCAGCCGCTTGTTCACTCGTGCTGGTTTGTCAAAGCCTGCCATACTGCATCATCAATCTCCCCCTTGGCATTTTGACAAAACCCTTGGCCACAGATGAAGTCTTCCACGAAAAAAAAATATTTAACTATTTAATAACAGTTTCAAAGTAAACTTAAGATGTGGCCACACTGGGCCTTAGCTTAGCCACGCAGGGCAAAAAAATACATCTAAGAGTTCAGTTCATCTGGCCTTCATTTACCCTCCCCCTTTTTGACACAAATGCTCACGTCCCTGGGGCAGGCCCTTGCTCCTTCGGATATTCCAAGTCCTTGAGTAGGCTTCTGATTTTAGCCCATCTGGCATCCCTTAGTTTGGCTTCAGTGTCCATCATGTACAGCTCTGTCTTCAGGTGATTCACGATCCTTGCATGGAGCGGCTTGAATTGCAGGGGCAGGGGGAAGAGCTTCCTCATTAGAAGGTGAATCAGAAGGGGCAACCAGAAGCGAGTCTTCTTGGGCAATGTCAACTGCGTGCTTCCCTTTGAAGAACTTGTGATCTATTGAAAAAACCTACAGCTCTTGGGATAGTCCTTTAATAATCTCTCCTAACTCTGGATTCTGAGAGACCATCATTCCATAAATGATGGATGGCACCACAATGGGTTTGCTAGTGGAAGCACTGCCAGCATGAGCAGCAAGCTGGGGAAACATCACACTACCCAAGCTGATTCTTCTCCTTTTCCCAATCGAGAGTAAAAGGTTAGCAAAGGATCTGCTAACCTTTCCCCTATGAGAGCTGGGGATCCAGTTCCTAATGCCCAAGTTGTACAACAGGGCATTTTTGTAGGTGAGTTTCGCAGCACTGAGATTTGGTCCACCCCAAGACATTCACACTCCTCCCGTGAGAACCTTGGCCAACACCTCTTGCTTGACATTTGTAGGCTCTCTGGCATCACTATCTATTTAAAAAAATTCATCTATCTTCTCAGGGGTGATTACTATCTTCTTGCCCCGCACCCAACTCTTCCCAAAATCATCTCCTTCTTCCTCACCAAATTTTTCTTCCATGTTGACTATGAATTCCCTGACTAGTGATATACTGAATCTGTAAGGGTAAGTCAGGGACTTGAGTAGGTTTACCTCAGTTAGGAGGTAGATGATAGCTGCAGATTTGTATTTGTCCAGGTCCAGTCTCTTCTCTATAACAATGTGCTTCCTCTCTACAGAGCACCATGATTGAGAGGCATGCCTGTTTCTAAACCATACTCCCCTATAGTGACTCCAACAGTGTCAGCCAGAACTGGTCTTCTCTCGGAAGGTTCACCTACAACATCCTCTTCACTGGACTCCTCTGCTTCACTGGTGGTATCAGGGATGATGATTGGAGCTTTTCCTTTGTCAGAAGATGGAGGAGGATGTGCTGTAGCAGTTTCTTATACAGGAAGATTTGCGTCAACCTCCTCACCTTCTCCTTTGATGCCAGGGGACGTGACAAGGGTTCTGCTTGAGCCTTCTTAGAGCACTGCCTCTTCAGTCACCGCTGCTGCGCTGGTTACAGGCTCCCCATCAAGGACCAGTCACCTCCTTTTCTGTGGAGTTCCTCCTTGTGGAGAAGGAGCATTGTGCGACATAGGGAGAGGTGCGGGCTCCCAGACCACCAAGTCTAGTCATTGAGCAAGCGCTTCATTACGAGACTTAGACCTCCTTTCAGTTCTGCCTTATCGTGCTGCTGCCAGGCTCTTCTTCAGTCCGCGAGTCTTCAACATTGTTAGTAGTTTGCAGAAGGAGTTCGAGCGGGGAGGATTTGATCTGCGTACGATTTGGGACATACTTCAACCGACTGAGCCCTAGAAATTTGATTTACCCGCTGATTTTCTTTCTTTTCCAGAAGCATGTGCTCAGCATGTGAGCTCTTCTATCTTTAGCAACCAAGAGATTTGAACCCTAAACCCTAAACAAGCTTTTCAGGTCTAGGTTGCTATAGCAGCTAGGGGCTGGTTCCCCTATTTCCTGATGCTACCCCCATTGTCTGGTGATTCCTTGTTAGGGTCAGTTGGTTGTTTCTTCACCCATACTTGAGTCGGTCTCTGTTTCCACAACTTCAGACAGTCAACTTCTTTGTTTTTCAGTTTGTCACATTTAGGTCTCCACACCTGCGTTTCCTGTGACGCTCTTTTGCTTGCTCCATTCTAATGCGCTGGTTTTCTCCATTATTCTGACTCTCCATTGCAATTCTAATCGTTGACAAAGATTTACAGGATAAGCCGAGCTGAGGGACATCTGACAGTGATTGTTGAACTTCGATTTTCTTTTCCTGAAATCATCTCTGATAACCCTTCTGTGTATTTGAGGGTTCTTCAGGCTAAAATGTTTGTTTTCAGTACATTTTCCTTTTCCTCAGGCATGTGGATTACTTCTTCTTCTGTGAAGACTTGCATTTCATACGAGGGTAGATACAGCGGTTGCTGAAGCACTTTCTGGTTAAGGTTGACAGTCAACTCTTCCTTTATCAGCTTCTGGCTAAGCTTTCCTTTCTCTTCACATACCTCTATATTCCCTTTTTCAATAGGTTTGACAAAGACTGTTCTACCAGTGGTTTCCTCACCTGTATATCCCATGCCCATTCTTCCTCCTCCAAATCTTTGATAAGAAAGGATTTCATCCAGTATATTTTTCTGAGGATCAGTTGTGAGAGGAGTGCTAACAGCAGTGTCTTTGGTAGCATAATCTTCTTTCTTTGGTAGGTTGACAGGTCTACTGAGTGATGACATTTTTTCAAGCAGCTCATCCAGCTCTTCTTCCAGTTGATTGACTCTGTCTTTTAATTCTTGATTTACCTTCAGGGCATCCTCACATTGTTGAAGGATGTCTCCCAAACTTTCTAACGTGTTGTGTGTAGAGTCATCCTCATCTTCGCTGTCTGACACATCAATCCATAATTGAACTCATTCTTTGTTGCTTCTTCAGAATCATAAGAGGATACATTAGCTAACACAATAAAATTTTCTTCATCACTTTCCTCAGAGTCACTCCATTTTGCAGTTAGTGACTTGTTGTCTTTCTTGTCAGAACCCTTGATCTGTTTGTTGAGACACTCTGCTTCTCTGTGTCCATATCGTTCATAGTTCCAGCACTGAATGCCTTTCCTTCTTTCTTTCTTTTCTTCTTCTTCTTCTTCGGCTGGTTCTTTGGCTTTTCTCTGATTTCCACCTCTTCTGGATTGTTTTCGAGAGTTTGAGGTCTGACCAGACCTTGTTTCCATATTTTTCAAGAACTTCCCTAGATTCTACCAATAAACTTAGTTGATCATCATCTGAGGGCTTCTTCTCTTCTGTTTCAGCTTTCAATCCAACATTTTTTCTTTTGAGGGGAGCATCTTCTTTGACTAGCTTCATCTCAAACTCCTTGAGAGACCCAATTAATTCTTCCAGCCTCATGTGCCTAACATTCTGAGCCTCTTCAATGGCTATCACCTTCATATCAAATCTGGATGGCAATGATTTGAGGATCTTTCTAATTAGCTTTTCTTCAGGAATAGGTTCTTCAAGAGCATGAGCTTCATTTGATAGGTCACACAGCCTGGCATTGAATTCTGTGATGGTTTCCTCCTCCATCATCTTCAGACCTTCAAACTGTGAAGTAATCATCTGCATTCTGAATATCTTTACTTTGTCAATCCCCTCATGAGCAACTTCCAAGATCTCTCAAGCTTGCTTTGCTATGTCACAATTGGAGATTAATCTGAAGTTATTGGCATCCACAGTAGCAAAGATTGCATTCAAGGCTTTTGAATTGCCAGTTGCTGCAGCATCCTCTTCTTCAGTCCACTGTTCTTCAGGTTTCTTCCTGAAATTCGCAGTGTCTCAGTACGACAGATTTGTGAACAAGCAGTTTCTGCAGCACACTCTTGTTCACTCGGAAATTGTCTCAGCAAACAATGAACAAGACAAAGTTTGTTCACCCAGTTCGGCAAACTGCCTACGTCTGGGGAGGACTATTCTCCAGTCCTCAATCCACTAAACTCGAAGGTCTCCAAGTACACACGGTTACAACTCCACGCAACCTATGCTACTCAACCTCTGTGTGGATCACTTGACACAATCAGAACAGGCTCTGACTTGTGTCTGCACACCCTCTACAAATGTCAATCTAGAATAGCTACAGACTTCTCAAGACTTAGCCTATTCTAAACTACACTAACTCAGCAGGGTTCCTGTAGCAACTGCTGTAACACACAGCTGAAGCACAAATGTCCGCGTCGCTCCAAGGCCTTCTGCCGAGCCGATCGAACGATTCCACGAGCGCTGCACACTCTGGAATACTCCCCCTTACTCAGTGACCACCTGCCACTAGCGAGTACTGCCGCACGACACTTGACCGAGCCACACACCCATCAGTTCTTCCGCGGCTGCCCTTGATCAACCAACAAGCACCAAGCTCTGAATTGGCTTCCAGATCAAGCTCGAATCAGACTCTGCAAGTCCTGATTCCCTTCTGCTTCTATCACCAAGGCTCTGCGGTCACGCTCTGCTCTCGGGTGATGATCGAAGAATTCGTCCGTCGCACACCAAGAATTGCTCTCTCTGAATTCTGTGTATGCACTCGTGTATCCCTCAGCTTCGATCAACCTCTCAGCTCTGAACACCTCTCGCTTAAATAGCAGCACCAGCTTTAAGCAATTTCCAGGTTTAGGCAATGTCCCAAAAGGAACAATTATCTCCTAAAATCTAGGAGATTAGATTTGATATTTATCTTCAATGCAAATCTTCTTCTCTGACTAGTAAACCTCACTGGAATATACTCCACAGCATATTAGAAATTCTTCAGATGCTCTCCGTAGAGTTTCCAGCCCTTCAAGACACTCCCAGGTTGCTGCTGCTTCTCAGACAGATGATGCAGCCAGTTGAACAAGCTCCTGCTGTAGCATCCCCTGCTGCAGCTGCTGCTAGTTTACTTGTGCTGCAGCAGCTCCTTGTTCACTTGTGCTGGTGTTGTTTGCTGCTGCTGGAATTTCCTAAATGCATTAGGAAACAATCCCATCAATTTTAAGGAAGATCCTCCAAGATCTCTACAAGATCATATCTTCTAATTTATAGGAGTTTTGATTTTTCAATCAAATCTTCACTCAACAAATCTGCCCTTGTTCGTGAGAGACACTCCAGAAATATTCTCCTGAATATTCATCTCTTTCCGGAAGCCCTTCGCAATCTCTGAGAAAGCTTTGAATTTCTTCTACAGCATTTTAGCTCCAGCATCTGCTGTAGCACATGCTGTCTGAAGGTGTGCTCTGGATTTCTGCTACAGGGACTGCTGTAGCACATACTCTGAAGAAGTGCAATACTTCTGCTGTAGCTCCAGGCACCAGCGTCTGCTGTAGCATTTGCAGCTTTTCTGCCTTGTATACATGCACTGGATTTCTGAAGGAGAGCTGATCTTCTGCTACTGAAATTCTGCTCCAAAGATTGTTATAACACTTGCTTACTCCACTTGAGCACTGAGATAGTCACTCTGCCCAGATTGCACAAGCTGATGGCTTCATGATCTCTTCCAGATTTTAGAGCGCCCCAAGGCAACATTAGTTGGCGCTCCTGGTGAAGACATTAATCTCAGGCGCCACTTAATGTCTTCTTCTGGAGCGCGACTTAATGTCTTCATCTGGAGCGCGACTTAATGTCTTCATCTGGAGCGCGACTTACTGAGTTTGCTCACTCTGGAATGCTCTTCATCAGCTGTTTTCTTTCCATACTTGCTGTAGCAGGCTCTAGTGCACTTTGTAGGAGTTTGTCAATGATGCCACATACCTTAACAATCTCCCCCTTGGCATTTTGACAAAATCCAAGAACCCTTCTAATCTTAGGCAATCCTCCTCTCATCTAGACTCCTTCTTTAGCAGCTTCCTCAACTTCAATCTTCAGGGGATGTTGTAGCAACTTCTTGCGCTTGTTTTGTCAATGATGCCACATACCTTAACAATCTCCCCCTTGGCATTTTTGACAAAACCTGAGCATCATCTATAAGAGTACCTCTTCTCTTCTTCTCCTCTTCTCCTCTTCTCCCCCTTTTTGTCACAAATGATAGAGGGGGAGCCTCAAGCTAAACTCAGCGAATAGGCCAACGCCTCTTTTCCATCCACCGAAGAACGGGACCTCTTGGAGTCTCAGCATATGCCTCTTCCAATGACATTGGGGGAATATCTGGTGGCTACTTCTCCACCACTGCTGGTATAGGTTTTCGAATCCACTGCTTTCGAATTCTGTTATGTCCAGCAACTCTTTCTTTCCTTCTGACATTGTTTCGATGTCTCATCCGATCTGCACCTGTGTCTTTTGCAATCCTCATTTTCGTTGTCCCTCCAACATATCTGATGTTTTCGTGCACAACTCGACAGTGATAATCCTTCATCGGCTTTGATGAGCTGGAGGTCACCTGCGTGCCACGCCTGATCCTTGGCTTCATCTGGCGTTGTCCGTCTGTAGGCAATTTCTGAGGTCTCCAATACTTGTTCAGGATCGGGCATCTTCTCTGAATGTGTCCCTCTCGATCACAGAAATAACATCTGCGACTTTTTCACCTGGGTTTCTTTTCTGCTACAAGTGGTTGATACAACGGTTGCTGTAGCAGCCTCTTGTTCACCCTTCTATGCACCTTCTTCTGAACTGGTTTCTGCGACAGGACCGGTTTCTCCACGGCAATCTCAGCATCTTCTGGCTCCGTAGCTTTGATGAATACAGTTGTTTCAGCACCTTCTTCTCCAGTGTATCCAAGACAAGAGTAGCCTCCTCCATATCTTTGGCGAGCTAGAATATCTTCAAGAGTGCTTGTTCCACTGTTAAGCATCTTTGTAGTCTTCCGGTAGAGGTTGAGCTCTTCCTTCTCTGCAGCAAACTTCTCTTCTTGCTGGGCAACCTGATCCGTAAGAGAAGTGATCAACTTTGAAATTTCACAGTGTCTTGGTTCGACAGATTTTGTGAACAAGCAGTTGCTGCAGCACACTCTTGTTCACTTAAATATTGTCACAGCAAGCAATGAACAAGGCACAGGTTTGTTCACCCAGTTCGGCCAATCTGCCTACGTCTGGGGAGGACTATTCTCCAGTCCTCAATCCACTCAACCAAAGGTTCCAAGTACACACGGTTACAACTCACGCAACCTATGCTACTCAACCTCGTGTGGACCACTCAACACAATCAGAACAAGCTCTGATTTGTGGCTGCACACCCTCTACAGTATGTCAATCTAGAATAGCTACAATCCTCTCAAAGAACTCAGCCTATTCTAAATTACACTACTCAGCAGGGTTGCTGCAGCAACAGCTGTAACACACAGCTGAAGCACAATGTCCGCGTCGCTCCAAGGCCTTCTGCCGAGCCGATCGAACCTCTCCAAGAGCGCTGCACACTCTGGACAACTCCCCCTCACTCAGTGACCACCTGCCACTAGTGAGTACTCCCGCACGATACTCGACCGAGCCTTCCACCCGTCAGTGCTTCCGCAGCTGCCCTTGATCAACCAACAAGCTCCCCAGCTCTGAATTGGCTTCCAGATCAAGCACGAATCAGACTCTGCAAGTCCTGATTCTCTTCTGCAATACTCACCACAGCTCTGCGCTCAACGCTCTGCTCACGGGTGATGATCGAAGAAAACTCCCGTCACACACCAAGGATCCTCACTCTGAAATCTGTGTGTGCTCTTGTGTATCCCTCAGCTTCGATCCCCTCTCTGCTCTGGACCCCTTCAGCTTAAATAGCAGCCCCCACTTTAAGCAATGTCCAGGTTTAGGCAATGACCCAATGGAATCAATTATCTCCTAAAATCTAGGAGATTAGATTTGATATTTATCTTCAATACAAATCTCCTTCTCTGACTAGTAAACCTTGCTGGAAAATACTCCACAGTATTTTAGAAATTCTTCTAAGAGCCTCCGCAGAGCAGCCAGACCTTCAAACCGAGCCCAGCAGATAGCTGCTACTCGGACAGTTGAAACAGCCACTTAAACAAGCACCTGCTGCAGCATCCCCTGCTGAAGCTGCTTCTAGTTCACTTCTGCTGCCTGCTTGTTTATTTGAGCTGCAGCAACTCCTTGTTCACTTGTGCTGGTGTTGTTTGCTTCTGCTGGAATTTCCTAAATGCTTTAGGAAACAATCCCATCAATTTTAAGGAAAATCCTCTAAGATCTCTACAAGATTAGGAGCTTTGATTTTCCAATCAAATCTTCACTCAACAAATCTGCCCTTGTTCTTGAGAGACACTCCAGAAATATTCTCCTGAATATTCAGCTCTTTCCGGAAGCCCTTCGGTCCACTGATTTGTTGTTTGAATGCAATCTCCGAGAAAGCTTTGAATTTCTGCTACAGCATTTTAGCTCTAGCATCTGCTGTAGCACAAGCTGTCTGAAGGTGTGCAATACTTCTGCTACTGAACTTCTGCTCCAGAGGTTGCTATACCACTTGCTTACTCCACTGCTTGAGCACTGAGAAAGATCTCTACCCAAATTGCACAAGTTGATGTCTTCATGACCTCTTCCAGAATTCCGAGCGCCCCAAGGCAACATTAGGTCGCGCTCCTCGTGAAGACATTAGCCACTTAATGTCTTCATCTGGAGCGATACTTACTGAGTTTGCTCACTCTGGAAAGCTCTTCATCAGCTGTTTTCTTTCCATACTTGCTGTAGCAGGCTCTAGTGCACTTTGTAGGAGTTTGTCAATGATGCCACA
Source organism: Umbilicus rupestris (assembly GCA_963678935.1). Classification (NCBI taxonomy): domain Eukaryota; kingdom Viridiplantae; phylum Streptophyta; class Magnoliopsida; order Saxifragales; family Crassulaceae; genus Umbilicus; species Umbilicus rupestris. The sequence goes on along the minus strand of OY787623.1, from coordinate 3,723,038 downwards.
TACCTTTACAATCTCCCCCTTGGCATTTTGACAAAATCCAAGAACCCTTCTAATCTTAGGCAATCCTCCTCTCATCTTTGAACTCCTTCTTTTGCAGCTTCCTCAGCTTCAATCTTCAGGGAATGTTGTAACAACTTCTTGCGCTAACCCTTCTAATCTTAGGCAATCCTCCTCTCATCTTTGAACTCCTTCTTTTGCAGCTTCCTCAGCTTCAATCTTCAGGGAATGTTGTAACAACTTCTTGCGCTTGTTTTGTCAATGATGCCACATACTTTAACAAACTTCAGCAGCTCCTCTTATTTTTCTTGCAGGTCTGAAACTTTGGCAGTTAATCCTTTGTTGATCTCCATGACTCGCAGACACTCTTCGTGCAACAGGGTAAAGTTTTTGGCAATGAACTCCTCAGTGATTTCCTCATCATCACCACTGTCTGACTCCTCAACATCATGAACAATTTCTGACTTTGTTGAAACGGTGCTCCTCATATCAGTTTCAATCATCAAAGCAACATTGCTAAATTGGTCAGATTTTTCCTCACTGTCTTCGTCTCTCCAATTTGCAGCAACGATCTTGTTCTTTTCATGAGCCATCTGAAGAATCTCCCATGCTTGCTTGGCAACTTCACATTCAGAGATCAGCCTGAAATTATTTGCGTCAACAGCGGCAAATATCGCGTTCAAGGCTCTTGAGTTACTGGTTGCTACAGCTTCCTCTTCAGCTGTCCATGTCTCCTCTGGTTTCTCCAGTGCAACTCCTTTGTCGTTGATGATCAGAGGGTGTGACCATCCAGACACTACTGCTCTCCAAGTCTTCTCATCCATCGTCTTTAAGAAAACCTTCATTCCCGCCTTCCAATATCCATAGTTGCTTTCTTCTAACAATGGAGGTCTGCTTGTGCTCTGTCCTTCCTTCATTGTCTTGGCTTGTCAGAGACACTGTAGGATCTTTTACTCTGTGTTAAACTCCCGCTCTGATACCAATTGAAATTCGCAGTGTCTCAGTACGACAGATTTGTGAACAAGCAGTTGCTGCAGCACACTCTTGTTCACTCGGAAATTGTCTCAGCAAATAATGAACAAGACAAAGTTTGTTCACCCAGTTCGGCCAACTGCCTACGTCTGGGTAGGACTATTCTCCAGTCCTCAATCCACTAAACTCGAAGGTCTCCAAGTACACACGGTTACAACTCCACGCAACCTATGCTACTCAACCTTTGTGTGGATCACTTGACACAATCAGAACAGGCTCTGACTTGTGTCTGCACACCCTCTACAAATGTCAATGTAGAATAGCTACAGACTTCTCAAGACTTAGCCTATTCTAAACTACACTAACTCAGCAGGGTTGCTATAGCAACTGCTGTAACACACAGCTGAAGCACAAATGTCCGCGTCGCTCCAAGGCCTTCTGCCGAGCCGATCGAACGATTCCACGAGCGCTGCACACTCTGGAATACTCCCCCTCACTCAGTGACCACCTGCCACTAGCGAGTACTGCCGCACGACACTTGACCGAGCCACACACCCGTCAGTTCTTCCGCGGCTGCCCTTGATCAACCAACAAGCACCAAGCTCTGAATTGGCTTCCAGATCAAGCTCGAATCAGACTCTGCAAGTCCTGATTCCCTTCTACTTCTATCACCACGCCTCTGCGCTCACGCTCTGCTCTCGGGTGATGATCGAAGAATTCGTCCGTCGCACACCAAGAATTGCTCTCTCTGAATTTTGTGTATGCACTCGTGTATCCCTCAGCTTCGATCAACCTCTCAGCTCTGAACACCTTTCGCTTAAATAGCAGCACCAGCTTTAAGCAATGTCCAGGTTTAGGCAATGTCCCAAAAGGAACAATTATCTCCTAAAATCTAGGAGATTAGATTTGATATTTATCTTCAATGCAAATCTTCTTCTCTGACTAGTAAACCTCACTGGAATATACTCCACAGCATATTAGAAATACTTCAGATGCTCTCCGTAGAGTTTCCAGCCCTTCAAGACACTCCCAGGTTGCTGCTGCTTCTCAGACAGATGATGCAGCCAGTTGAACAAGCTCCTGCTGTAGCATCCCCTGCTGCAGCTGCTGTTAGTTTACTTGTGCTGCAGCAGCTCCTTGTTCACTTGTGCTGGTGTTGTTTGCTGCTGCTAGAATTTCCTAAATGCATTAGGAAACAATCCCATCAATTTTAAGGAAGATCCTCCAAGATCTCTACAAGATCATATCTTCTAATTTATAGGAGTTTTGATTTTCCAATCAAATCTTCACTCAACAAATCTGCCCTTGTTCGTGAGAGACACTCCAGAAATATTCTCCTGAATATTCATCTCTTTCCGGAAGCCCTTCGCAATATCCGAGAAAGCTTTGAATTTCTACTACAGCATTTTAGCTCCAGCATCTGCTGTAGCACATGCTGTCTGAAGGTGTGCTCTGGATTTCTGCTACAGGGACTGCTGTAGCACATACTCTGAAGAAGTGCAATACTTCTGCTGTAGCTCCAGGCACCAGCGTCTGCTGTAGCACTTGCAGCTTTTCTGCCTTGTATACATGCACTGGATTTCTGAAGGAGAGCTGATCTTCTGCTACTGAAATTCTGCTCCAAAGATTGCTATAACACTTGCTTACTCCACTTGAGCACTGAGATAGTCACTCTGCCCAGATTGCACAAGCTGATGGCTTCATGATCTCTTCCAGATTTTAGAGCGCCCCAAGGCAACATTAGGTGGCGTTCCTGGTGAAGACATTAAGCTCAGGCGCCACTTAATGTCTTCATCTGGAGCGCGACTTAATGTCTTCATCTGGAGCGCGACTTACTGAGTTTGCTCCCTCTGGAATGCTCTTCATCAGCTGTTTTCTTTCCATACTTGCTGTAGCAGGCTCTAGTGCACTTTGTAGGAGTTTGTCAATGATGCCACATACCTTAACACTTCCGAGTGACTCCTTTATCATCAGTGGTTTTGGGAGGAGCCCACTCTGTCACCACAGCTTTCCACACTTTCTCATCAATAGCCTTGAGAAACGCCTTCATCCTAGCCTTCCAGTAGCCATAGTTGCTTTCTTCTAGCAGTGGAGGGCGGTTTGTGCTTTGTCCTTCTTTCGTTGTCTTGCTCTTCTCAGCTACGTGCACAGGATCTTAACTCTATATGTTGAGCTCCGGCTCTGATATCAATTGAAATTCGCAGCATCTTTGAGTTGCAGATAGTGAACAAGCCGTTGCTATAGCACACTCTTGAACATCCAAATCTGATGCAGCAAGATAGAACAAGGAACAAAGGTTTGTTCACCCAGTTCGGCCAATCTGCCTACGTTTGGGAAGGGCTGAATTCCAACCCTTAATCCACTAGTTTCTCAGGTCCACAGTACAACACGATTCGATGCACGACACCTATACTACCTGATTTAAACTAGTCACACAATCAGAACAAGCTCTGACTTGTGTATAGCACACCTACATACTTGAAATAATTCAGAATAGCTGCAACTCTGATCCTACAGACTCAGCCTATTCTTATTAATTCACTGCTATCTGCAGGTTGCTATAGCATCTGCTGTAGCGCACAGCTGGTACCAAAACAGTCCGCGTCGCTCCAAGCCTTCTGCTGAGCTGACCGAACCTCTCCACGAGCGCTGCACACTCTGGAGCACTCCCCCTCACTCAGTGACCACCTGTCACTAGTGAGTTTAGCCGACCAATCACTTGGCCGAGTTCGTCCACTCGTCAATACCTCCGCGGCGTCCCTTGATCAACCAACAAGCAACCGCTGCTCTGAATTGGCTTCCTGATCAAGCTGTGATCAGACTCTGCAAGCCCTGATCATACTCTGCTTCAATCACCTCGGCTCTACACTCACACTCTACTCTCGGTGATGATCGAAGATCCTCTCGTACTTGAATTCTATCCTCACCGTATTCTGTGTACGCTCTCGTGTTTGCTCTCTTCACTTCGATATCCTTGACGCTCTGAGCAGCCTTCTTTAAATACGAACACCTAGTCCCACCATTCACAGTTTTAGCAATTTCCTCCAAACAACAATACCTCCTAATTTGTAGGAGATTAGATTTGATTTGCAAATCTAATCTTCTATAAACAAATCTTCTCCGCCATCTGGGAATCTCCACTGGAATATTCTCTCTGAGAATTTAGGAACTCTCTTGATGCTAATGGATGCACTGCCAAGCTCCTTCCGCGAAGATCCGAGCTGCTGTTGACGAACAGATGCTACAGCTTCCTAAACCAGCTTCTGCTATAGCAGCAGCTTGTTCAGCCGCTTGTTCACTCGTGCTGGTTTTGTCAAAGCCTGCCATACTGCATCATCACAATAAATACTTGCCTGTTCATGGAGACCGCTTCAAGAAACCTCCCGACACCTTTTATAAACATATCATTATTATATGATTCATCGGGATTACGTTGTGTGTACATCTAAAAACGTTCTCAAACCAATTCTTCCGTGGAAAACATGGTAGACATATCTATAATAACCCTTAATAAATAAACCTAAATAATTTATATATACGGGTTCACCAATTAATTGATAATTTGACAAGTAGAGTACCCGATTATAAGTTATTGAATCCACAAGTTCAAGTTGTGTGAAGTGGTGTAGAGAGAATAATCAAGGATAGAAGACATCATAAAATAAGAGATAAATGACATGGACATGCGGTGGTTATACCATAGAATTCATTTTGTTGCATTATAATATTTACGAGGGAAACAATTATCGTCTTATTGTGTATTTTGATTACGACGGAAAGCGTGCGCGTAAATGGCACTATCGCAACTCCGTCCTACAAACATCGCATAAATCGCAAAATATTTAAAACCGTCGGCATAATCGTTGGAAAACCATCGTACAATTATGTACCGCCTCATAATTATGTGCGTAAATAAAATCAAAATATGAACAACATTTCTTTTCATTTATATGTTACATAATGGAATATTCAAACTTAGCACACGAAACATCAAGTAGTAAAACACATAAATGGATGGGATCAGAGGTAGACATGGAACTGGAAAACAGTGTCCACCCCATCGGTGATATGCTGATCCAACTGATGCATCGGCTCGATGGTGGCGTACCCTCTTGCAGTTTCATACTTACCTGTCCCGCCAATGATGGCAATGTGTGAAACCACTGATGCTGTACGGTGCACTCCGAAGAAGCTGATGGTATCCTCCACTGCACCATGTTCCACGTGGCCGAGCAGAGCTGTGAAGGCAAATGTGTGACTTGTTCCGTCCAGCGAGCTCGCCAGGTAAAATCCTTGTGCCCTGCCGATCACATCGGATCCCAACTCATGCCCCAGGGTTAGCTCATCGTCTATCACGGTGAGGGAGCCGAACATGAGCTGTTGAAGGGTGGCTCCTGCAGGGAGGTTGCCAGCGGTGACGAAGGGCTGGTTGCCGCCTCCACTGACGGCGTTGTTGCCGTTGTTTTGGAGGATAGCAGAGTTCTGTGCTCCATTGAGGCCAGCGAGGAATGGAAGAGTGCTGCGGTAGTTGTTGATGAAGGAGGTGGGTAGTGGAGTGGCGCCGTTTATGGGGAAGATCTGATTGTTGGATTTGGAGAATGGGATGCCATTGATTTGGGCGCTGGCTATGATACCTGTGACAGCACGTGTGGTGGGACGAGTCCCGCCTAGGATATCATGCATGAAGAACGACAGAACCGGAGCCCCAGCCGCGACACTGGGGGCTGCTGTCGTGGTGGCAGCAGCTATGGGGGCAGCCTCAGGTGGATCAACGGTGTCCTGGTCGTCGGATTGGCCAGCCGAGACACGCCCTGAATCATCCGCATCATCATCACTCGCACCGGGCAGCACAGCTGCAGGTATCTGGCCGCTAGGAAAGAGCTGGCCTGCTGGCACAGTTGTTGGAATGGAATCGAGTAGTCGAGCCGCATTGGCTAATCCTACGGTGAAGAATGCTAGCAGGAAAATGGAGAGAGTGAGATTGAATGCAGAAGATCTGGCCATGATAGCTGAATGTTTTTGTTGATAGATGTGGCTGGATCAATGTTGGTGTTGTTGTCGCTTTGATGTTGCGTGTATATATATATATATATATACAGAGGGAGGAGAGAGTGGGGTTACATTTTAAGTGCATGCAATGCAGCAGTGGAGCTGATGAGATGGAGTTGTTGCACTGCTGCATATGCCCCTCACTGGTTTAGTTGAAGAAACCTAACTAACTCTATAATTATGTGAACACCAATTAATAAAAGCTTACTTATTTCAGGACTGTTAAGGAATAATCCTGTTTGAACAGCCAGCCCACTTATATGCAAAGCCCATCGTCAATTTGGTCAGGCCCCATCATTTAGTCTTTCGGGCTAAAAGCCCGAATAAGTCCTCACAGTTCATCAATCCGAAGTTCGGACCAGTCTATTCACCGGCCCATCAACAATCCAATCGGCATTGCATAAAATAAAGGTAAGATCCATTAATTTTATTAACCATTTACAATCCATCAATCCTTAAACTATTTTTTTATTCTATCTCAAACTTCTCATGAGCTGTTTGATGTCTTTTTACCATTAGACCACGTCCTGATAGAATTTTTCTTCTATTTTATTTCTCAATCCTACCAAAACCACTGCTCTGATTCCATCAAAATTCTTTCTGTCTACAAAAAAAAAATAGATAATATAAAAATCTAAAAATCAATCTCCTCCTCGCCCCATATCTATCTCTGTCATCCACTCCTCCATCCTCATACCCACCCACCTCCTCCACCCTACGTCATGCTTAATACCCCACACTCCTCCGCCCTCTCTTTCTCTTTGAGTTGCATCAACAACCTCTAGGCTTTCTCTTAAGCATCTCTTCTGTTTTGTTTTTTATTTATTTTCTATTTGAAGTTCATATATATATATATATATATATAAAAGTAACATTAAATTGAGGGCCCATAGTAAGATATATCTCTATGATACTTTATGAGTTTTTGATCATCCAATCAAATGACTCACATATTACCAAATGACATTGAAAGAAGAAATCAAATGAGCATTTTTTTGGCATCAAAATGTAGTAGAGTCAACTTGTACTCTTGGCATCAAAAGGTGTTGTTGGCATTGAAAGAAGGAATCAAATGCGAAACCTATTTCACTGCAATGAAACCCATTTTACTATAGCAAACCTCATTTCACTATAACGAATCTCATTTTACTATATTGAATTTTGATGTTTTAAGCACAAAAAGTGCATATAGTTTTAAGTTATAAATGTTATGCACTTGAATATTAGATTTGTTTTGGAAACTGCATCGTTAATGTCCATTGTTAAAGTGCATTGCTACATATATGTGCAAATAAACTTGCAAATTATAATTGGTAGCAAAGTGTATTGGTACATATTATGTGAAATCCTCCAAAGACCTAAAGTGAATTGTTACATATATGATAAAATAAACTAGCAAATTGCCACATATAGTAACACAAGTGCATAATCCGAATCCTCTAAAATCTTGCATGCCCAAATCTTCTAAACGCCTAAAGTGCGTGCATTGCTATAAATAATTAGGTTGTGTTGATATGAATTGAAATTTGATTGAAATAACATTATGAATAGTGAGACACATGATGAAATTGAGAGATTAAGGAAAATGGCCTGTGAATAATGACATGTGATTGGTAAAGATGAATGTGTAAACTCTCAAATACCATTTATAGTTCAATACAAATTGGAAGATATGAGTTATTGGATTTTGATTCAAATGCTAGAAAAAAATTTTAGGAATGTACCTTATTGAAATGACATCTATTGAGCACTCATATATATATATAGCGGATCAAATGAGATATGTCAAAATCATTGAGACTGTTAAACAATCCATCAACAGTTAGAATGGTTGTAAATATTATTTAATCATTTAATAAATTAGGAAGGGTATTTTTTATTAAATTTAAATTAGTCAAAGATTATCTTATTTGAAAAGAGATATATACGAATCCAACAAAATATATCCCAAATTTTAAAAAAAAATTATTTAAATAAAATAAAATAAATAAATAAAGATTATAAGTTTATAAAATCTATTTTTATTCGTAAAGAAATTTAAACTTAAGTATATTATTTTAAAATTTAAAGTGTATTTTTTATATTTTATGTGTGCTAAAATATTATTTACATTGATGCACTATAGTTTTTATGTAACATGCATAATATAAATCATTCTGCATGTAATATGTTAATTTAAAATATAAATATTTTAAAACTAAAGTGCATTATCTAAAATTTCAAAGTTGTTGCACTTTATTTAATAAGAAAAATACATTTAATGTCAAAATAAAAGGTCTTCATATTAAGTGATTTTATGTATACAATATAAAAATTAAAGTGCATTATTTAAAAATAATAGTCATTAAAATATAAAACATATTGATGTAGTTTAATCGATCACGAAAGTGCATTAATATAGTAAAATAATACAAAGAAAATAAAGTGCATTAGCGAATAAAAAATATATATTAAATGTATAATAAAATAAAATTTTATTTAGAAACAAATCTACATAGTAAAATATATTTTTTTCGCATTTTGTTATTATTTAATTTAATATGTTAGTTTCCTATTTTTAAGGATTTATTAAGATATATTTCAATAAATTACAAAAATTTATTAGATAAACACAAAATAAATAGAGATTAATGTGTTTAATCATTATATTTACTCCTTTTTGCATTTAGTAAGTTAATATATTGGATTTTTTTGACCCAAAGGCTAGAGATAAGGTTAGCACAAGAAGGTATATCCTTAGGTCCTTATATAACTTTTGGATCAAAAGATCCTACAACATACATATTGCCATGTGTCCTCTAATATTCTTACTATAAGTTGAACTTCCAACTCGAAATGAAGTTGAAATGGCATTTGAATTTTTACTCATTCATCTTTTACCAATCACATGTCACTATTCCCATGTTTTTTCTTTAAATTCTCTCTTTCATCATGTGTTTCACTATTCATAATATAATCAAATTTCAATTAACTTTAGGTATATAGAAGATTTGGGCAATACACTTTAGACAACTTACTTAATGTGTAGATTTTAGAAGATTTGAGCAATACACTTTAGACAACTTACTTAATGTGTAGATTTTAGAAGATTTGGGCAATTCACTTAGTGCACTTTTGCTAATATCTGTCACAATTTGCTAGTTTATTTGAGCATATATGTAACAATGCATTTTAGGTATTTTGATAATTTCACATAGTATGCAGCATGCATTTTAACAATGCACTTTCTAAAAAATCTAATATTTAAGTGCACTGCATTCATAACTTAGAATATCAAAATTCAATATAGTAAAATGGGTTTCTTGATATTGAAATGGGTTTTGCTAAAGTAAAATGGATTTCACATTTGCTACGGTGAAAGTTTAATGAGATTTGACTGGAAAGAGACATTTAAAGTTTATTTTGACTCTATTACCCTTTGAGGCAAAAAAGATGCTTATTTGATTCCTTCCTTCAATGCCATTTGGCAATATGTTAGTCATTTAATCAAATGACTCTCAAAATATCTTAGGGATGTACCTGGGGACCTCAATCCTCGAGGTACTTTGTGAGTCCTCGTTTGCTAAATTGTTCCACTTATACCTCTTTTTAAGAGGCATTGTTAGAAACATTACTTTTAGGTGTCTAATTAATGCTAAATTGGAGTTGATGGGGCATTTAGGTGATATTCAATCTGTTAATTGGACAAAGGCGCTGATTCTAACAACATTTTTAGTCGATTTAAAAAAATTCATTTTAATAAAAGGATCCAATCTTAGAAACATCGCATTTAGTCAATTGACTAACTAGATGCCACCTTAACGATATATCAACTTCGATTTGTCACTACGCATGGCTAGAAACAATCGTTTTTCTAACAATGCCTTTTCATAAAAAGGGCATAATTGAAATACTTTAGCCAAGTGAAGCAAAAAGAGAACAAACTTAAAATTTTAAAAAGGTGTTTTTGAAAACTTTCTAAAGCAACTTGGAGAAAAGTAAACCAGAGCAAACCTCAGTGAAAATTCTCTAAACACACCATTTTAATTTATGATACTCAAAATTCACAATTCCAAAATTTACTTGCAAGGTTACCAAGCATATCAATATAGTAGCACTGCAATTTTTTTTGAATTATGCTGTCATAATAACCATTGATACAAATACAATGGTATTTCAGCAATAAATTCCAAATGTGATCCCCGCACAACCAAGGTGGCATTAAACGGAATGTTGATGGTTCAAAGGCAACAGAGATGCTGCATAACCAAGGTGGTAACCAAAAATGAAATAATGATGGTTTAGGTACTCCACATAAAATTTATGTTCTTGAAATTGTTCATCTACATCACAATATATAATACAACCATTCATAAATCCTCACTAACTTCTTTGCCGTTCTGGAATTTGGAGGAATTCTAATCTTTTGGTCTAAGAAATTATCATTATAGACAGAAGATCATGGCAAGCTGCTTAAATATCATAGTCCACTCTAGTTTAAAGCAATTTCATAAATATGAAAAATTGTATCTGATGTATATCCTTCAAACACATGTTCGATACTAAACTTGAAGATATTGTATAAATTACTTCTTATGCTTGATGTATATCCTTCAAACATATATTTGGTATACTACTCCTTATGCATGAAGAATCCAATTGTGGTAATCTATAACGAATCAATTTCCACAAAAATAATTTACTACACTTATTTGTTCACAAAAATAATTATTCTTTCATTTTTTTGTAGAGGATTGTTACTTTATTTTGGGTGAACAAATAATTCCTTCAATTGCCGCATCAATGAAATATCCAACCTCATTCGGATGTTTATCTGTGTTGAAAATATAACCAGAATAATTTTGTATGTATATCCGTAATCTTTCCCAAATTAATTCATTCATTTGAATTCACCTTACATAACAACGCCTAACTTTCATATTTTCTTATGAAGTACATTAGAAAATATATGTTAAACATTTATGATGTGGGAAAGTTTACACTTTACTTATTTTTAACAACAAAAATTACAATTGGAATGAAACCGTAGCAAAAAGGTAGTTCATACCCACTTCATGTACAAATATTAATTCTCAACATATTAATTATATTAATAATGAAAAATGTATACAAATCACCTTAGTTAAAACTTAAAAACCAAAAAAATTACTATCAAACACAAAATGAATTCATGTTTTAAATCAACTATAAGCTAACTATGGAACAAATTAAGCAAAAAAAAATATTCAATTAGTGAAACACAACACAAAATTTAGAGTTACAGTAAGGGAGGAAATGAACTTAGGAATTTGTCCGATAACTTTGACCCGTGACGGCACGTCATTATGTGCGCCTTATATTTATATTACCTACTTATTAGCTAGTGATAAGCAGGGTCGAACCTAAGAGAGAGCAAATAGTTAGAATTCTACTAATTGTCACACAAAAAGGGAGTTTTGCAAGAAGAATGTTGTTGATCAATTTCCGAAAGAATCAGTTCAGGAATATGCATTGCAACTGGTAATCATCGATCTAACATGCATCAACTAGTAAAACTACTGTTCTAGTCTAACAATCATGCTAAGATAATGTCGACTTCAATGTTGTACCTACTCTTAACCGCAAAGTTCTCATATAGGTGACCATTTGATTCGCCCAAGTGATTCGACCAGGGTTGGTCGAATCAGAATCTCAGTGTGTTCCGGAGCTGCACGAATCAAATTTGATTCGTGTTGCACCAAAGTGATTCGTGCACTGCTTGGGCAAATCACATTTGACTGGGCGAATCACTTCTGGCTTGGCGAATCACTTGGGCGAATCCAATGGTCAGTAGGTTTCGAGCTGGGCGAATCACATTTGACTGAGCGAATCACTTGAGAGAATCAAATGGTCAGTAGGTTTCGAGCTGGGCGAATCACTTTTGGCTAGGCGAATCACTTCTGTAGTGTCGATACACCCGCTCGATTTTGCCCTCGATCAAATGGAATTCACCCAAAACTTCTTCTCACTATCATGTCTTTGCTCCCTTGCATTCCCGAGTGATTAAATGAGGCTTAGAATGCTCCAAATACGTGATAAAGATCAAAAGCGGTCTTGATACATCTGTGATGCGAAACACTACGAAGAAGTAATCTATCACACGTAAAATACAATTAAACGATGGGAATAAACAACTCGATGGATCGTATAAATACGCTCCATCAACACCAATGTGGTGCCCTTGGACGGTCTTGAGTTCAATAGAATCAAATGGACCAGCAACAATGTTGAAATCATTATTCCAAAAACCAGCCCTTATGATATGTAAAAGTTCTCAGCTTGTTTGGTCGTTTTGGGTGTAGTGTATTTAATCAAACTTGGAGGACCAAATTGAAGATTTAAGAAGGGTTGAAGCGCTGCGTTTTTGTCCCTGGTTGAAAGGCAGGAAACGGGCATCATCGAAGATCGAATCGATCACTGGCGTTGCCTCCATTCTCCCCAGCCTCTCCAGAGCTTCCTCGGTGTGACTTGAAGGTTGCTGCGTTCAAGGGAAGCAACACTGAAGGTCGAGACACAGCACTGGAGGTCAAGCAGACAAGCCTCCTTGCTCCAAAACTCAGGGAATCTCTCTTCCTCTTACTCTAGTCTAGGATAGTCCTAGATCTCATATAAAGTATTAAGATGCTTCTGAAAGTCTCTGTCTGCCTGCTTTTGTAACTGAACATTTGTTGCTTAGTGAAAGGTTTTAATTCGGGTCCTCTATCTTGAGGTCAGGCGAGGATTTCCTCCGGCAGTTTTGCCCGTTTCCTCGTTAAATCTTTCTGTTCTTAGTTTTAGGCTTGTTAGACTAAGGCTCTGTTCTTTAGAGCTTAAATTTTCAGCACTTAAGTTAAGTTATGTTAAGTTCAGGTAAGTTAAGTTAAGTTAAATTCAATAAAGTTAAGTTAAGTTAAGTACTGAAAATGAACATGTTTTTAAAAAGTAAACCCACCACCACCACCACACCACACCAACCCACCAACACCACCACCCCAACCCGCCACCACCCACCCCACCACCACCACCACCCCAACCCCCCACCACCACCCCAACCACACCACCACCACCACACCACCCCAACCACACCACCACCACCACCACAACCCCAACTCACCACCACCAACCCAACCACAAAACACCACCACCACCCCAACCACACTACCACCACCACCCCAACCAACCCTACCATCACCACCACCACAACAACAACCACAACCACACCACCACCACCCCCCCAACCCACCACCATCCAAACCACACTACCACCACCCCAACCCACCACCACCACCACCACCCCAACCATACCATCACCACCACCCCAACCCACCACTTAAAGTTAAAAATATGTTTGTAAAAGTACTTAAGTTAAGTTAAGTTAAATTCAGTTAAGTTAAGTATAAGTTCAGCTCTAAGGAACAGACCCTAATTATCCAAGTACTGTTTGCACTAATCAATTAACTTAAGCTTAAAGCAAAAACTAAACCTAATTAAAACTTGATTCTTAGTTGTAAAACTACTTGAATCAGTGTTTACATCGTGGTATCAGAGCTGGAAACACCATTACCTCATTCATAACTGGTGTTTTTTGGCATTAGGTAAGCTTTAAAAATTGAGTTAGTTGCCCTTGTCGCTCCGGCTCAGTAGTCGTAGAGTCTTGACTGGCACTGACCACATTTCCTGGTTGCTTGTTATGTGTTTATTAAATCCTCTAGCAATTATCTTGTTTTTGAGCAGTGTGCAAGACTTATTTCTTACTTAGACTGTGCAGGGTTACAAGGAGGAGTATAAGGGAAAAAAAATTGTGTCAGACAGCATCAAGTTCAAATTGTTTGATGGCCACATGGATTTCTCCATGTGGAAAGTAAGAAAGAAAGGCATTTTTCTGTATGATCGTTGTTGGAGGACAGTAACAGAAGAATGACTTTCAGACACAAAGGAGCAGGACAAAGCTTATCAGAAAGAATTAGTTTTGTCCTCCATCCTTATGAGGTTAACTGATGAGGTTGCAAGAAAAGTTCTTTTTTGCAATTCTCCTAAGGAATTGCGGGAGACTTTAGATAAGTTGTATTTATCAAAGTCACTCCCCAATAGAATAGCTCTTTTATCAGAATTCTTCACCTTTAAAATGAATACCTCACTGAGTATTCAAGAAAATCTTGATATATTTCTTAAGATAACTCAAGATTTACGAAGGACTGATGATGAGTTCAAAGAAACTTATCAAGTAGTTATACTGCTCAACTCCTTACCTAGCCAATTTGACAACATCTTGGATGTAGTCATGTATTCGAGTGAAGAACTGAGTATGGAAAAAATTACTGAGATAATTACTCAGAAGAACAAAAACTTAAAGATTTTCAAAATTAAAAATGGCTCTAAGACTGAAATTAAAACTGAGAAGACTGAGGTTATGTTTGTTAAGGACAATAGATCTAAGAAGAAATATAAGAATTAAAATTCCTAGATAATCATAACAAACAAACAAACTGATAAGTCAGAACTCAAGTGAGATTATTGCAACAAATTAGGTCATTTAACCCAATACTGTTTTGCTAGAAAAAGAGATGAAAAAGCTAAGGGTAAGGCTAAAAACACTTCCCCCAGAGGATTCACAAATGTTTTTGAATCCAGCTCAAAATTCCATGGTGAGCTATTAATGGCTTCTGGTGCTCCAGAATCTAATGCTTGGATATTAAACTCTGGCTGCACTTTACATGTCACACTTGATAGAAGTAGTTTTAGTTCTATAAAATTGATTAAATGGGGGAGAGGCGAAATTAGGTGACCACACTTTTTTGCAGATTAAGAGGATAGGTAATGTACCACTAAAAATGTTTGATAGAATTACAAGAACTCTTCAAAATGTCAGGTGAGTATCTGACCTTAGGCGAAACCTTCTATCAGAATCAGTTTTAGATGATCTAGGGTGCCAAATCCATACTGAAAATGGAATTAGGGAAGTTAAAAGAAATGGAAAGGTGATCAGTTGGATTCCCGACCGATTCTCGCTTGCGTTTATTGGTTGTTTTCATTCGTTTTGTGAGTATTATTGGCTTTTATACACTTTCTTTCTTATTTCAGGACAAATCAGCTCAGGCGCCATGGAAAGCAAGGTTAGAAGCAATTCTGTGCAAAAGCGCCGAGGAAGATCTCAAATCATCCCTAGCCCGTATCACCCGTACTGCCCGTATTCATACGGGAGGTACGTTCAGCACGGTCGATAAGATCGTATCGGTCGTATCGACCGTATTTGTACGACCGATACGGACAGCGCAACAATTTTACACAGAATTTTAATCGTTGAAAGAGAGGAAGAAAAGGAAAAAAAGGTGAAAAAAAGAAGAAGAGACGAACAAGACGGGGAAGAGGACGAAGGAGAGAAGAGAAGAAGGAAGCAAAGAGGTGTTTCGATCCTTACGTTACTCTAGTGCGTGGTTGTAATCGTTTGGTTTCATTAGAGAATTTGACTTGTAACTCGATTTCTATCTATGAAAGCAATGAAAACATTTTCCATGTATCATGAGTAATCTATTTCGTTCCAAGGATTGATGAATCTTGTCTAGTGTGTTCAAAAGTATTGTGATGATGTTCTAAATGAAAGTTTAGGTGGATGATTGATGGATTACGGTTTACTCAAGTATCTTAAGTTATGCATGCTAGATGTTTGAAAGAATGCCAGCGTAAAATCCATTTTAACTTAAGTACTTTATTGAGAGATACATACTTAGGAAAGATGAGAGTAAAACCGGCTTTGATCTTATTGACATGCGAAAGTAGCGTAAAGAGATAAGTTAGAGGTTAGGTAAGCTTAATTCGAACTCTTTTACTAATCATCATAACGACGGTTTGTGATCAGTGGAGGATGTTAGAGCGAATCAACATATTGAAAGATTGAGATTCGACTTCCGTAATAGATTGATATTCGAAATTGAGCGAAAGCTAGCTTAGAAGATTGAGCTATTCATAACCTCTATAGTCTTCAATCATCCATTCATCTTTGTCACTTTATTAGAAAACACTAGGCAAGTGAAATCAACCTTGGAATCTTCTCGAAATTTGGCAATTGAATCTTAGCTTGCTTGTCTTAGTTTAAATCATTATAAAATCAATACACGAATCGAGATAGCTAAACAGAAACTAGATTTTACATAGTGCATAAGCTTAGTTTGCTCCTTGGACGATCCGAAATACTTCGGTTTACAAATTATTTTTGACCTGCATTGGAACTTCATATTCACTGAATTTGGAGTAAAAAAAATATTACACGTCAAAATGGCGCCGTTGCCGGGAAGTAACGAGTTAGCTTGTCATTAGATTAAATCTAGCGAATCATTTAGACTACTCATTTCATATTTCAGTACTTTTATTTTCCTTATCCCACTTGTGCTTTCACGGTTGTTTTTGTTTGTGATACATTTCAGGATTCTCTATTGTTTGGATGCAAACCCGGTCAAAGAGCGGAATCAACAAGAAAAAGAATCCAGATTTGAGTCACTCATCTCCTCCTGTAGCAACCAGTAGTAGGAGTAAGTCAAAGAAAACCATCACGCCTAGGGAGAATAAGACACCAGAAATGGAAAAACAAACGAATAATGCTAATGATCCTCCTCGAGAAGAACTTATTCCAAGGATGCCGGACTTACCTGATCAAGGTCGATATCAGCGACGAGAGGTACAGGAAGAGCCAAGAGCTATGAGGGATTACACATTCCCAACCATGACCATGTTACAATCACCAATTACATACCCAGCAGTGACTACCAATAATTATGGCATCAAACTGGCGCTGCTGGCCTTGGCTTCCAACTCGCCTTTCTCGGAACTTCCAAATGAAAACTCAAGCGCCCATCTGAATTCATTTCTTCAGCCACTGAATACATTCAGGATCAGTTTCAAGAGATGCGGTTTGTCTCAGAGTTTTCCCATTCTCACTAGCGGGAAAAGCAAAGGAATGGTTGTGGAGCCATAATCCCGAAACTTTCAGCACTTGGGATGACTTGGCGCAGGCGTTCTTGAATCAGTATTTTCTGCCTGGTAAAACAGCTCAATACAGAACCAACATCAGCAACTTTGGGCAAAAGCAAGGTGAGACATTGTATGAAGCTTGGGAGCGCTTCAAGGGTCTATTGAGAGCTTGCCCACATCATGGTCTGCCCAAGTGGCTTGTCGTTCAATCATTTTATAACGGGTTGCACTATGATGTGCAAGCTACTATTGATCAAGGAGCGGGCGGATCTCTTATGGATCATGCACCGGAGGATGGTGAAAGAATTATTGAGAAGATGTCCAGCAATGCTCACAGATGGACAAGTGAGAGATCCAACCCACGAAAGCATTCCAACACTCATTCAACCTTTGCTGTGGACGCAAACACGCTATTGGAGCATTGTCTAAGAAGTTTGATACTTTGATCACTACCATTGGAAACTTCAATGCAAATCAGGTCGGTAGTTCTTTGCCAGCAAGAGGGTGTGAGATTTGCGCATCATTAGACCATGATTCAACCTATTGTCCACTCACAATGCCTCTAGAGGATGGAATCAGCAACGAAGATGTTAACTTCATGGGTAGACAAAATGTAGCTGCTTATGGATCAAGCGCGAATCCCGCTTATCATCCTAGCAATCGAAACCACCCGAACTTCTCCTACAAAACCCAAGAACCTACCCCTCCTGGATTTCAACCTAGACAGTATCAAAGCAAGGAAATCAAAATTTTGCTCGGAACAATCAACAGGGGCAAGGGAACTATAATAGAAGCCAAGGACCGGTGCAATACTCGAACAACTATCAGAACCAACCTTCTCAAGGGCACCAAGCACAAGCACCACCTCAGGCTTCTTTGAGTAACTCTAATCCCACCATGGAGGCCATCCTTGCTCAACTTGTAGCAGGTCAAGAGAAGTTGAATGCAAGAATCGATGAACTTGCCATTCACAACAAACATTTGGAAACTCAGGTTGCACAACAGGCAGCTTCTTCGTCAAGATCACATGGTAAGCTCCCTTCAAAGCCGGACATGGGTAATAATGAATCTTGTAGCACCATCACTACAAGAAGTGGTATAGTGATAGACCCTGCTAACGCTGGAACGCGTGCCTCCAAACCAAGGGTGGTCTTGGATGAGAAATCGGAGAAGGAGAAGGATACAGCTGCTAAACCTGATGTAGAAGAGGTTGAATCCACACCGGTTGAGAGAGATGTAGCTGTCGAGGTACCGGTATATAAACCTAAAGTCCATTTCCACAGAGGCTAGCTAAGAGCAACAAGGAAGCTCACTTCAAGAGGTTCTCGAATATGCTAACGAAGCTTCAGGTAACGCTGCCCTTCACGGAGGTAATCTCTCAAGTCCCTACTTACGCAAAGTTTTTAAAAGATATCTTTTCTCAAAAGCGTAGGATTGATGAGCATGAAACCGTTGCATTGAATGAGATATGTAGTGCCGTAGTTCAAAATGCATTACCTAAGAAGTTGGGAGATCCGGGTAGTTTTGCCATCCCTATCAATATTGGTAATGTTATCATCGAGCGTGCACTGTGTGATCTAGGAGCTAGCATTTCTCTTATGCCTTATTCACTTTGCAAAAAGCTAGATCTTGGTGAACTTACTCCTACATCTATTTGTTTGAGATTGGCGGATCGCTCTTCAAGATTTCCTAAAGGAGTTCTTGAAGACGTTCCCATTAGGGTAGGGAATTTCTATATTCCCGTTGATTTTATTGTTTTAGAGATGGAGAAGGATAAGGAGGTACCGATCATTTTAGGTAGACCATTTCTAGCTACCGCTGGAGCCGTGATTGATGTTAGACATGGCTCATTTGTGGTGCATATTGGTGATGAAGAGATTGCATTTAGTCTAGAAAAGTCATGCAAGACACCATGCTCATCATTTACTTGCAATCGTGTTAGCTCATATGATTTGATAGATCACTGTGTTTTATCTTCATCTAACCCTTTGAGTTTTGAAGATACTAATGAGTATAGCATGAGGGCTATCGATTTGGGAGAAGGCAGCACGGATAAGGATAAGGGGAGCAAAATCTCGAAGAATGTCCACGAAGGTAAGGATTTTTGCAAGGTAGAGCTCAAAGCTCTACCGGCAAGCCTAAGGTATGAATTCCCTGATGAAAATTCAGCGTATCCGGTGATTGTGAATTCTGCCTTGAGTGAGGATGACGCATCTAAGTTGTTGCATGTTCTTAAGAAGTATAAGAAAGCTTTAGGGTATTCAATTGATGATCTTACCACTATTAGTCTTAGTATTTGCATGCATAGGATTCAGTTAGAAGATGATGCAAAATTATCTAAAGAACACCAACGTAGGTTGAATCCCAATCTGAGTGAGGTAGTGAAAAAGGAGATTATGAAATTGTTGGATGCTGGCATTATCTTTTCTATCCCTGATTCAAATTGGGTTAGCCCAATTCATGTTGTCCCAAAGAAGGGAGGATTTACTGTTGTGGCTAATGAACGAAATGAATTGATACCTACACGAACCATTACTGGTTGGCGTATGTGTATCGATTACCGTAAGTTGAATAAGGCCACAAGGAAAGATCACTTCCCTCTTCCGTTTATTGATCAAATGCTAGCGAGATTAGCTAATCATAGCTTCTTCTGTTATCTTGATGGATACAGTGGGTTTTTCCAGATACCCATTCACCCACAAGATAAGGAGAAGACGATGTTTACTTGTCCTTATGGGACTTTCGCTTATCGGCGAATGCCATTTGGACTTTGTAACTCCCCTGCAACTTTTCAAAGATGCATGATGGCAATCTTTTCTGATCTTATAGAAACGAAGATGGAAGTCTTTATGGACGACTTCTCGGTATACGGGTCCTCTTTTGATCATTGCCTTCTTAACCTTTCCCATGTTCTTGAGAGATGTATTGAGACTGATTTATTGCTTAACTGGGAAAAGTGTCATTTTATGGTGCAAGAGGGTATAGTCTTGGGACATATGGTTTCCAACCGAGGGATAGAAGTAGATCCAGCTAAGATAGAGGTCATAGCCAAACTTTCGCCTCCTAGGGATGTTAAGGGGATTATGAGTTTTTTAGGTCATGCTGGGTTTTATAGGCGTTTCATTAAGGACTTTTCAAAGATAGCTAGACCCCTCACTAATCTCCTATGCCATTATGTTGATTTCTATTTTGATGATGCTTGTTTTGAAGCCTACACTAGGCTTAAGGATGCCTTGACCTCTGCCCCTATTATTCAGCCTCCCAATTGGGAACTCCCATTTGAACTTATGTGTGATGCAAGTGAATATGCAGTAGGTGCCGTGTTACGTCAACAAGTTGATAAGAAGCTACATGCTATTTACTATGCTAGTAAAGTCCTTGACCAAACCCAGGCCAACTACACCACCACGGAAAAAGAAATGCTTGCCATCGTGTTTGCCTTCGAAAAATTCAGAAAATACCTCGTAGGATCGCATACCATAATCTATACTGATCATGCTGCCATTAAGTACCTCATAGCTAAGAAAGATTCTAAGCCTAGATTGATTAGGTGGGTACTCCTACTCCAAGAATTTGACATTCTCATAAAGGATAAGAAAGGGGTAGAGAACCTAGTAGCCGATCATCTCTCTAGGTTAGAAGAAGATCCCCAGGCTAGGGTTGCTGCAACTCCCATAGATGATTCATTCATAGGAGAGAGCTTATTGGGAGTGGAGCTGCAAGCAACTCCTTGGTATGCAGATTATGTAAATTATTTGGTTTGTGGTCTACTTCCTACTGATCTTGTCATCACAGGAAAAAGAGGTTTCTGCATGATGTGAAAAAGTATTACTGGGATGAGCCTTACCTTTACAAGCTTTGTGCAGATGGAATTTATCGGACTTGTGTGGCTGAGGAGGACATGATGAGCATTCTTGCTCAATGTCATGATTCTCCCTATGGTGGGCATGGTAGTGGAAACAAGACTGCATCGCGAGTTCTCCAATGTGGATTCTATTGGCCGTCGCTTTTCAAGGATTCCTACGAGTACGCCAAGAGATGTGAAAATTGCCAAAGGAGTGGTAATATTTCTAAGCGCAATGAGATGCCTCAGCATCCTATTCAAGAGGTAGAGATTTTTGATGTTTGGGGATAGATTTTATGGGTCCCTTTCCCACCTTCTTTGGAAATTCATATATCCTAGTAGCTGTAGACTACGTGTCTAAGTGGGTAGAAGCGGTAGCCTCTCCTACTTGTGATGCTAAAGTTGTTACGAAGCTATTTAGGAAGATTATTTTCCCTAGATTTGGCGCACCACGTACTGTTATTAGTGATGGAGGGTCTCATTTTAAGGAGAATAATTTTGAGGCTTTGTTAAAGAAGTATGGTGTTTACCATAAGATTGCCACCCCATATCACCCACAGACCAGCGGGCAAGTAAAAGTTTCGAATAGGGAAATCAAAGTCATTCTTGAGAAAACAGTCAGTCGGTCTAGAAAAGATTGGCTTCTAAGCTAGATGATGCATTTGGGCATACCGGACTGCGTTCAAAACCCCCATTGGGATGTCTCCATATCGAATGATTTATGGGAAAGCATGGCATCTTCCTGTTGAGTTGCAGCATAAGACTTTTTGGGCAATTACACGATTGAATTTTGATTTGCGTGCTGCGGGAGAGAAGCGACTGTTGCAATTAAACGAATTGGACGAGAGTCGCTTGGATGCTTATGAAAACGCGCTCCTCTACAAGGAGAGAACAAAGAGGTGGCATGATAGGAAGCTGGTGAGGAAAAGCTTCAAACAAAGAGACCAAGTCCTTTTGTTCAATTCAAGATTGAGACTCTTTCCCGGTAAGTTAAGGACTAGGTGGTCGGGACCTTTTCATGTTCAGAAAGTATTTGATGATGGGCATGTAGAGCTTTTAAATTCCGAAGGGGAATTGTTTAAGGTTAATGGGCATCGAATTAAGTTGTATCATGGGCTAGAAAAGGAGGTAGGCTATGTGAGCTACCACTTGGTTTGATCCTGCGAACCTTTAGCTATGTCTCGCCAAGACTTTAAACTAGGCCTTTTAGGGAAGTAACCCGCTCTGTGAGTTGTTCTTGTTTCTTGTTTCTTATTTTTGTTTTTGTTTTTCTTCTTCTTTTTAGTTGCGTTCGGAGTCATGTGTTTGGCTCGCATCTTGGTCTTCTTGGTTTTAGTTCTGGGTTTGGGTTTAGTTCTTCTTGGTCTCATCTTGGCTTCATGGGGTCGTAATGCCCGTTTTGGCCGTCGTAACCGTATCGGTACGACCGATACAGTCGATACGGGATTGTCATTTTTCGCTGAGGCCGTATCGACCGTGCGGATTGGGTAAAATCGTATCGGTCGAGCGGTTCGGACGTACCGTATCGATAGAGTCAATCGACTGTATTTTGACTTAAATCGCGATTTCAGATTTTGAAATCAAGATTTCCCAAAAAATCCCCAACTCTTCCCAGACCTCAGCCGCAACCCTCGCCTCCAATCCGCACTCCTCCGGCCCTCACCACACCAAGCTGCGGCCGCCCTCACCCGCTACTCGCCCGTGCTCAGCCGACTCCGCAAAGCAACAGCTCCGCACTCGGCCCTCTTCAACCCAAGCTCCGCAACAGCTGCTCTGACCCACCAACCCAACCAACCCCCGCGAATTCTCCAGCTTCGCAATTCAGCAGCAGCTTCATCGTCGCGGCCGACCCTAGTGCCGACCCAACCAACCTGCCTTGCTCGCTCGACCCCAACGCGAATTCCCCAACGTTGCTCGCTTGACCGCTCATCCAACTATTCGACCTCAGCCCCTCATCCCCAGCTCGTTCTCAGCTCCTAAACCAAAATGCCGCCCACAAAGAAGCCCACGACTAGCAGGAAGAAGAACATTGTCCGCCGGCCGATTTGTCCCCTCCATTCCCCAAGACATACAAGCTCATCAATCTAAGGTCAGTGGCGCGGCTTCAGCGCATCCTCGACAGAAAGAAGGAAATTGTGCCCACATCCATGCCCGACTTAATGACAATGCACAAGTTCTTCATCTTTGACTCAGTTAACAGCCGGTGCAGCGGTTCGGTTTTGGGATGATTGTGGGAGCGAAATGGCCGACTCACAAAAATATGGTGCACGAGTTTATTGCTTCATTTGAAGCTGTCGTCGAAGAGCAGAGAGTGACTGCCTGGAAATTCTAATTGAGGAATGAAGAGCGCTGCCTAACCAGGGAGGACCTCAATGACATCTTTCAATTTCCATTGGAGGGCACTATTCCTGTGGTTAGTGACATTGAGCAGACAGAATTATGGCGAAAGTTATCCTGACAAGACACGGTCTTCACCCCTAGCCCACCCTCGACGCGCATTAGAGACGCGGAATGGAAGTATATGCATCGTATCATTGCGACATCAATCAATCCGCACGTTGAAGGTGGGGCGAAAGTGTCTTAGCAGGATTTGGATCTCCTCATCGCTCTTGACAAGGGTGTGGAGTTTGACGTTATATCCTACTTGACCTTCCGCTTTGAAGAGTTCCAAAACAATGATCAGAGATACGTTATTGGTGGTGGCGGCTTCATTACTGCGATCGCCGAAGCTTTCGGCTATGACCTTCCACCGACCGCCCCGGGCATGTTCCCAATTTTGGACCTCGCCGCTCTTAGGCAAATGCGGATGTTATTACCTAATGGTACATGGTATCATAAGATAGATGGCCCTTCTGAAGCGGCTGGTCGTGCCACCACCACCAGCGGCGTAAGAGGATGCCTAGCCCACACATCAAGCTCCGGACTACAGTCCCCAACTAGATTATCTTATGCGCTCTCAGGAGTGGACGACCAGGGCTATCACCGCTTTGCTTCAAGCCGGAGGAATTCATGATTTTCCACCACCTCCTGTTGCTCCCGGATCCGAGACTTTTGAGCCGCAAGATCCTATGCCATGGACCGGCCCGGGTGATGATGATGCCGGACCTTCCCAACGCGGCGCTGAGTGACTACCTTTGGGATGCTGCTTGTTTTTTTTTGATATATTAGTTGATGTCCTTGCTATATTGACTTGACTGCTCTTGGTAGTTATTTTTGGCTATGTTGGTTGCAATTGGACATTTACTTGTTGCTGTTCTGTGTCCTTATGGAATTCTGAACTGCTTAAATCTCATCATGAGGGTTGTTTCATTGTCCTAGATATATATGTTTCCTATCTCATTTTGGCGATGAATTTGATGAACTTGATTGTGCTGTTTTTGTCCACCTCTCTTCCCATTTTCAGGTCATCGCGGTGGCAGAAATCTGTTGACTCTAGCACGAAAGGGCCACGCTCACTAGTGGAGTTCCTATGCACTCTTCTCATTTTTAATTTTTACGCTTAGGGACTAAGCTTTATTTTAAGTGTGGAGTGGCTGGTGCAAAATATTCATTGATTCCATCCATACTTTGCATATTGTTGTAAGAGTGTTTTACTTCTTTAAAGCCTGGGATCAACGTGCTTGAGTTTCACATATCGCATCTAGCCTCTTTCATTTTGTTGATTTAGAGCCTAGGGCCGAGAAAGTTCTCATGATCGCGCCTTCTTGTGAGTCATTATTGTTGCTCTCCGTTGCCTATCTCGCGTTCTGGGAATTTTTCATTGCTTGCTTTGGACCTTGGTGTAGCTTGCACGTTTTAAAATCATTTCCATAATGCATAAACCTTGTGATTGCTTTTAGGTGACTCTTGTTTGCATGTTTAGCTCCTCGCTTGTAATTGTTTCTTGCACATCCTCAACCTCTCTTTGGGCTTATTGTCAAGTTCTTAGTGTGTGAATCTGGCTGCAATGCCGAGGGTTAGGAAGAAAAGTTCCCCCTCGAAAGTATTTGCACCCAATGAAAAAAAAAAGAAAAAAAAAAAAAGGCCGAGGTTAGGAAGAAAAGTTCCTCCTCGAAAGCTTGAAAAACAAATAGAGAGAAAAGAAATAGTAAGAGCTTGACTTTATGCCCATCTGCCATATCATCTTGTGCAAGTCTACAATTTGCTTGTATGCTAGCATGCTATACTAGAGAGTGACCCTTGTGTTAGCACGTAAGCATCAATTGGTTTATGACTGTTTTTGAAAATCAATTTTTGCAGAGCTCCTCTTTCCTTATGAATTGTGATATAAAGTCCAAAACTTGGATATGAGCTCTGCATCGCTAGCCGTGGAGTAGCCCTAGCTAGCATAGGTGATCGGTCGGCATGTCTTATGTAAACCCAAGTTTCGAATGCCTTGCCTTGAAAATGAATAGATTGCGAGACTCGGCTTTGGTTGGCTCTACTATTGATTTCCTTGAGTGTGCACCCTCATGTATTCTTACGCGGCTCGAAAACTCTTAAATTGCAATTTGTTTGAAGTGTTAGTGTGAGGTGTGTAATTAAAGTGTGTAAAGCCCGTGCTTTGGTGGTCATCGCTCTATTACTCAAAGCTTAAGTTGGGATAGAAAGTCTTACATATAACACAACATGTTCTGATTTTTTGCTCGAGACGATCAAATTTTAAGTGTGGAGTGTTTGATCAGTTGGATTTCCGACCCATTCTCGCTTGCGTTTATTGTTGTTTTCGTTCGTTTTGTGAGTATTATTGGCCTTTAAACACTTTCTTTCTTATTTCAGGACAAATCAGCTCAGGCGCCATGGAAAGCAAGGTTAAACGCAATTCTGTGCAAAAGCGCCGAGGAAGATCTCAAATCATACCCGTATCACCTATATTGCCCGTATCCATACGGGAGGTACGTTCGGCACGGTCGATACGACCGTGACGAATCTTCGCTTTTTAGCTGAGGTCGTGTCGACTGTGCGGAGTGGATAAGATCTTATCGGTCGTATCGACCGTATTTGTACGACTGATACGGACAGCGCAGCAATTTTACACAGAATTTTAATCGTTGAAAGAGATGAAGAAATGGAAAAAAGGGAGAAAAAAAAAAGAAGAGACGAACAAGACAAGGAAGAGGACGAAGGAGAGAAGAAAAGAAGGAAGCAAAGAGGTGTTTCTATCCTTACGTTACTCTAGTGCGTGGTTGTAATCATTTGTTTTTGATAATGAGTACGAGTGTTTGACAAAACCAGAACGAGTGATCAAGGAGTTGCTGCAGCTCAAGTATTTAAGCAGGCCAGCAGAAGTGAACTAGCAGGGGATGCTGCAGCAGGAGCTTGTTCAACTGGCTGTTTCAACCGTTCAAGAAGCAGCAGCAACCTGGGCTTGTCCAGAAGGGCTGGAAACTCTATGGATTGCCTCTGAAGAATTTCTAAAATACTGTGGAGTATTTTCCAGTGAGGTTTTCTAGTCAGAGAAGGAGATTTGCATTGAAGATAAAGATCAAATCTAATCTCCTAGATTTTAGGAGATAATTGTTCTTGTTAGGACATTGCCTAAACCTGGACATTGCTTAAAGCTGGTGCACTATTTAAGAGAAAGGGTTCAGAGCAGAATGGTTGATCAAAGTTGAGGGATACACGAGTGCATACACAGATTTCAGAGAGAGCAATCTTTGGTGTGCGACGGATGAATTCTTCGATCATCACCCGAGAGCAGAGCGTGAGCGCAGAGCTGAGGTGATTGTGGCAGAAGGGAATCAGGACTTGCAGAGTCTGATTCGAGCTTGATCTGGAAGCCAATTCAGAGCTGCTGAGCTTGTTGGTTGATCAAGGGAAGCCGCGGAAGAACTGACGAGTTGTTGGCTCGGTCGAGTGCCGTGCGGCAGTACTCGCTAGTGGCAGGTGGTCACTGAGTGAGGGGGAGTATTCCAGAGTGTGCAGCGCTCGTGGAATCGTTTGATCGGCTCGGCGGAAGGCTTTGGAGCGACGCGGACAAATTGTGCTTCAGCTGTGTGTTACAGCAGTTGCTACAGCAACCCTGCTGTGTCAAGTGTAATTTAGAATAGGCTTAGTTTTGAGAAGTTTGTAGCTATTCTGGATTGACATATTGTAGAGGGTGTGCAGGCACAAGTCAGAGGTTGTTCTGATTGTGCTGAGTGATCCACAGAAGGTTGAATAGCATAGGTTGCGTGGGTTGTAACCGTGTGTACTTGGGAACCTTCGAGTTAGTGGATTGAGGACTGGAGTATAGTCCTCCCCAGACATAGGTAGTTGGTCGAACTGGGTGAACAAACCTTGTCTTGTTCATTGCTTGCTGAGACAATTTTTAGTGAACAAGAGTGTGCTGCAGCAACTGCTTGTTCACAAATCTGTCAAACTAAGACACTGTGAAATTTCAATTGGTATCAGAGCGGGAGCTCAACATACATAGTAAAAGATCTTACAGTGTCTCTGAAGAAGCCAAGACAATGAAGGAAGGACAGAGCACAAGCAGACCGCCATTGTTGGAAGAGAGCAACTATGGATATTGGAAAGCGAGAATGAAAGCCTTTCTCAAGGCTATTGATGAGAAGACATGGAGAGCTGTCGTAATCCAGTGCTCCCCCCCAATCACCATGGATGAGCAAGGAGTGACAAGGATAAAACCTGAAGAGCAATGGACTGCTGAAGAAGGTGCTGCAGCAACTGGTAATTCAAAGGCTCTGAATGCAATTTTTGCTGCAGTGGATGCTAACAACTTCAGGTTGATATCAAACTGCGACATGGCTAAACAAGCGTGGGAAATTCTGCAAACTGCACATGAAGGAACTGATAGAGTGAAGCTGTCGAGACTGCAGATCATTGCCACACAGTTTGAAAATCTGAGAATGCTGGAAGAAGAGACTGTCACTGAGTTTAATGCCAAACTCTGTGATCTTGCAAATGAAGCTCATGCCCTTGGTGAACCTATCCCTGAAGAGAAGCTGATCAGGAAGGTTCTCAGATCGCTGCCCACGAAATTTGACATGAAAGTGACAGCCATTGAAGAAGCTCAAAATGTCAGATTCATGAGGTTGGAAGAATTGATGGGGTCTCTCAAACAATTTGAGATGAAACTGGCTAAAGAAGACACCACTCCCAAGGACAAGAATGTTGGACTGAAAGCTGAAGACAGTCTCAGATGATCAGCTGAATATGCTTGTCAAGAATCTTGGAAAGCTCCTAAAGAACATGGACTCAAGAAATGGGAAAAACTCTTCCTCACGAAAGCAATTCAGAAGAGGAAGTGAAAGTAATAGAAAAGGGAAGGAACTGGCTCAGAATGAGGAGGAAAAGAAAGAAATGAAGAAGGGAGTCCAATGCTGGAACTGTGCAGGGTACGGTCATCGATAAATCAGCTGCACTAGCAAACCGATGAAAAAGAGGGCTCTCTCTGCCAGTGAAAGTGAAGACGAGAAAGAGCTGAGTGAAGATGAATGCAACTTGGCTAGATACAGGTCTGTCAGAAGAGGCAGAAAATCACAAGGAAGAGTGATCCAGGACTTGCTATAGCAACCTTTGTATCACCGTAACAAGAGAGCGTCAAAGCATAAAAAATGTTTCAGCTGCGGTCGCAAAGGCCACATAAAGAGAAACTGTTTCTCAGCCTACACCGGAGTAGCTTCAGCCAGGAAATTGGTCAGACTGAATCATGCGCAGACTCAGCTCCTCGCTCTTGTCAGCACAGCCAGCACCTCGGACAAAATAAGCTGGTACTTTGACAGTGGTTGTTCAGGACATATGACAGGAGAACGATCCTTCTTGAAAAACATTACACCCTGTTCGGAACAACGTGTGAAGTTTGGGAACGGCCTCAAAGGAAGAGTTCTGGGAAGGGGAACTTTGGCAGTTGAAGGAATGCCGAGTCTGAGCAATGTTCTTCTAGTGGAAGGAAGGCAAATCTCATAAGCATTAGTCAGCTGTGTGATGGGACTAAATAGGTAAAGTTCACGAAAGACACATGTCAGGTTCTCGATAAATCTGGAAAATGCATAATGGAAGGAGCCAGATCAAAGAGCAACTGCTATCTTCTCAATGTGAGTTCAAACTCGCAGATTCAGAGATGTATGCTGACAAAGGCCGAGGAAATGACTCTATGGCATAGAAGGATGGGGCATGTTAACCTGAGAACTCTGAAGAGAATTGCTACAGAAGGTCTAGTCAGAGGAATACCGCTGCTAAAAGGGGAGACAGATTCTATCTGTGGTGACTGCCAGATTGGGAAACAAAAGAAGGCCTCGCATCCAAGAGTCAAAGACATTGGTTCCACCAGGCCTCTACAGTTGATCCACATGGATCTGATGGGACCAATGGAAGTCGAGAGTCTGGGCAGGAAAAGGTATGCATTTGTCTGTGTTGATGACTACTCCAGATTCACCTGGATAGATTTTATCAGAGAAAAATCAGACACTGTGAGAGTCATTGTGTCACTGGTGTCTCGTCTTGAGCAAGAGAAAAACCTCAGGATCAGCAGCATTCGCAGTGATCATGGCAAGGAGTTTGAAAACAAAGATATGGATGATTTCTGTCGGAAAAAGGGTATCTCACATCAGTACTCCTCTCCCATTACCCCTCAGCAGAATGGTGTAGTAGAACGAAAGAATCGAACAATCCAAGAAATGGCCAGAGTCATGATCCATGCTAAGAGAGTTCCTCTGAAGTTCTGGGCAGAGGCCATGAATACCGCGTGTTACATCATCAATAGAGTCACCTTACGGAGAGGTACCAACCAGACCTCCTATGAGCTCTGGAATCAGAAGAAGCCCACAGTCAAATACTTTCATGTCTTTGGAAGTGACTGCTTTATTCTAAGAGATCGGGAGTATAGGCAGAAACTAGACCCAAAGAGTGATCCTGGTCTGTTTCTGGGCTACTCAACAAACAGCAGAGCTTATCGAGTCTACAACCAGCGGACACTTACTGTAATGGAATCCATAAATGTTGTTGTTAACGATGCTGAAGAGATTCCTTCTCCTGATACTGTCACTGATGATGAAGACTCTGAAGTGGAGGAGGTGTCTGTCAGACAGAACAGACGTGAACAAGCTGTTGCTTCAGAAGATGCTACAGCAAGTGCTGAAGCAGAAAATCCAGATGTGCAATTTGAAAGCTTGCCTGAAGATGTGAACACTGAGATTTCTAATCCTCCCTCAAGGCAGCCCCCAAAGAAGATTCAGAAGAATCATCCCTTGACAAACGTCATTGGAGACCCGTCAGAAAGAAGAAGAACTAGAAGCCATGCTTACCTAAATACATGTTTTATGTCCAGCATTGAACCCAAGAATTTAAAGGAAGCCATGAGTGATGAATTCTGGATATTGGCAATGCAGGAAGAATTGGCAGAGTTTGAAAGACATGATGTTTGGGATCTGGTTGACAGACCAAATGGAGTAAATATTATTGGCACCAAGTGGGTGTTCAAAAACAAAACTGATGAAAAAGGCAACATTACAAGAAATAAAGCCAGACTGGTTGCCCAGGGATATTCTCAGATTGAGGGTCTTGACTTTGAAGAAACATTTGCTCCAGTGGCTCGCCTGGAGGCCATCAGACTCCTTTTAGCAATATCTTGTTTCATGGGATTCAAACTATATCAAATGGATGTTAAAAGCGCATTCTTAAATGGAGACCTCTCTGAAGAAGTCTATGTCTCTCAGCCAAAAGGTTTTGAAGATCCTCATCACCCGGAGCATGTCTATAAATTGAAGAAAGCCTTATATGGACTGAAACAGGCTCCTCGGGCATGGTATGAGAGGCTGTCAGTATTCTTAGAAAAACATGGCTACAATCGAGGAGGAGCTGACAAAACTCTATTTGTCAAAAGAACTCAGTCAGATGTGATCATTGCTCAAATATACGTGGATGATATTGTCTTTGGATCAAAGTCTCAGCACCTGGTGAAGCAGTTTGTGCATCACATGCAGCAAGAATTTCAAATGAGCATGGTAGGAGAACTGTCATACTTTCTTGGTCTGGAGATTTCTCAGAAAGCAGATGGCATCTTTATTGCTCAAAGCAAATACAGCAAGAACCTTGTGAAGAAATTCCAGCTAGACAAGGCCAGTCACAAACGAACTCCTGCTGCCACTCACATTAAAGCCATTAAAGATGAGCTTGGCATGGAAGTGAGCCAAACTATCTACAGAAGTATGATTGGGAGCTTGCTATATCTTACTGCCAGCCGCCCGGACATTTCTTTTGCAGTAGGAGTCTGTGCCAGATTTTAAGCGTGTCCCAAAGATAGCCACCTGCAGTTGGTCAAGCGCATCATTCGGTATGTTGGAGGTACTGTGGACTATGGCCTATGGTATACTAAAGACACAAATGCTAATCTGGTAGGATACAGTGATGCAGACTGGGTAGGATGCTCAGAGGACAGGAAGAGCACTTCGGGAGGGTGTTTCTTTCTAGGAAATAACCTGGTCTCTTGGTTTAGCAGAAAACAGAACAACATTTCTCTATCCACTGCCGAGGCTGAATACATTGCTGCTGGGAGCTGCTGTGCACAAATGCTGTGGATGAAGCAGATGCTAAGTGAGTATGGGATTCCTCAAGATGAAATGACCCTCTACTGCGACAATATGAGTGCCATTAGCATATCTAAGAATCCGGTTCAGCACAGCAGAACCAAGCACATTGACATTCGTCATCACTTCATCTGTGATCTTGTTGAAAAGAGTATCATTGCGCTACAACATGTGGTAACTGCCAAACAACTCGCTGACATCTTCACAAAAGCCCTGGATGCAGCCCGGTTTGAAGACCTGCGAGCCTCTCTGGGGCTCTGTGTTTTACCTCCCTAGGATGGCTAGGAGACCCCCCCCCCCCCCCCCCCCTTGTCATTTGTTCCAAAAAGGGGGAGGAGCAGATAAGGCGAAGAAGGAGAGGTTGAGGTTTTGTCAAAATGCCAAGGGGGAGATTGATAATGAGTACGGCAGTGTTTGACAAAACCAGAACGAGTGTTTCTATCCTTACGTTACTCTAGTGCGTGGTTGTAATCATTTGTTTTTGATAATGAGTACGAGTGTTTGACAAAACCAGAACGAGTGATCAAGGAGTTGCTGCAGCTCAAGTATTTAAGCAGGCCAGCAGAAGTGAACTAGCAGGGGATGCTGCAGCAAGAGCTTGTTCAACTGGCTGTTTCAACCGTTCAAGAAGCAGCAGCAACCTGGGCTTGTCCAGAAGGGCTGGAAACTCTATGGATTGCCTCTGAAGAATTTCTAAAATACTGTGGAGTATTTTCCAGTGAGGTTTTCTAGTCAGAGAAGGAGATTTGCATTGAAGATAAAGATCAAATCTAATCTCCTAGATTTTAGGAGATAATTGTTCTTGTTAGGACATTGCCTAAACCTGGACATTGCTTAAAGCTGGTGCACTATTTAAGAGAAAGGGTTCAGAGCAGAATGGTTGATCAAAGCTAAGGGATACACGAGTGCATACACAGATTTCAGAGAGAGCAATCTTTGTGTGCGACGGATGAATTCTTCGATCATCACCCGAGAGCAGAGCGTGAGCGCAGAGCTGAGGTGATTGTGGCAGAAGGGAATCAGGACTTGCAGAGTCTGATTCGAGCTTGATCTGGAAGCCAATTCAGAGCTGCTGAGCTTATTGGTTGATCAAGGGAAGCCGCGGAAGAACTGACGAGTTGTTGGCTCGGTCGAGTGCCGTGCGGCAGTACTCGCTAGTGGCAGGTGGTCACTGAGTGAGGGGGAGTATTCCAGAGTGTGCAGCGCTCGTGGAATCGTTTGATCGGCTCGGCGGAAGGCTTTGGAGCGACGCGGACAAATTGTGCTTCAGCTGTGTGTTACAGCAGTTGCTACAGCAACTGCTTGTTCACAAATCTGTCGAACTAAGACACTGTGAAATTTCAGTTTTCATTAGAGAACTTGACTCGTAACTCGATTTCTATCTATGAAAGCAATGAAAACATTTTCCATGTATCGTGAGTAATCTATTTCGTTCCAAGGATTGATGAATCTTGTCTAGTGTGTTCAAAAGTATTGTGATGATGTTCTAAATGAAAGTTTAGGTGGATGATTGATGGATTATGGTTTACTCAAGTATGTTAAGTTAGGCATGCTAGATGTTTGAAAGAATGTCAGCGTGAAATCCGTTTTAACTCAAGTGCGTTATTGAGAGATACATACTTAGGGAAGACGAGAGTAAAATCGGCTTTGATCTAATTGACATGCGAAAGTAGCGTAAAGAGATAAGTTAGAGGTTAGGTAAGCTTAATCCGAACTCTTTTACTAATCATCATAACGACGGTTTGTGATCAGTGGAGGATGTTGGAGCGAATCAACATTTTGAAAGATTGAGATTCGACTTCTGTAATAGATTGATATTCGAAATTGAGCGAAAGCTAGTTTATAAGATTGATCTATTCATAACCTCTATAGTCTTCAGTCATCCATTCATCTTTGTCACTTTATTAGAAAACACTAGGCAAGTGAAATCAACCTTGAAATCTTCTCGAAATTTGGCAATTGAATCTTAGCTTGCTTGTCTTAGTTTAAATCATTATAGAAAATCAATACACGAATCGAGATAGCTAAACATAAATTAGATTTTACATAGTGCATAAGCTTAGTTTGCTCCTTGGACGACCCGAAATACTTTGGTTTACAAATTGTTTTTGACCTGCATTGGAACTTCATATTCACTGAATTTGGACTACAAAAAATATTACACTTCAGAAGGTCTTAATTAAGAATAATAAAATCAATGGTCTTTAACATGTTAAAACTTTACCTGAAATTAACTCTGTCTCAAAAACCTCCATTGAATAAAATGAAACTGAGCTTTGGCACTTAAGACTAGGTCACATAGGAAATCAGAGACTTCTTCACTTAAGTAAAGATGGTTTAATCCCTACCAAGGCTGATACTATTAAATTTTGTGAGACTTGTACTCTTGGGAAGAAGACTGCTCACATGTGGGGGCCTGCATTGGTCTCCACAGTTGGAGGAAGGAACTACTTCCTTTCTCTAGTGGAACATTACTCAAGGAAGGTATAGATATACCTTCTGAAGAGTAAAGACGAATCTTTTGACTTCTTCAAACAGTGGCTAGCGACTTAAAGCTGAAATGTTTGAGAACTGACAATGAAATAGAATTCTGCAATAATTTTTTTAATCAGTTTTGTAAACATAGAAGTATTAGAAGGTGCTGAGGATATGACATCCTTGACAAAACTGTTCAAGAAACTGCCGAAGGATTCCCTGAAGTTTCGTGGCTGGAGCACAATTTGAAGACTGACAAAACAACAACAACAACAACAAAGAACCAAAGTCTGCTTCAGCAATCCCTGAAGATTTGAAGCTAAGGCAATATCTGAAGAATGGGCGAGAGACAACTATGAAGAGATAGAGTCTGCTTCAGCATTCCGTAATGATCCAGAGCTAGAGCAGAATGACCGATCAACCTGGAGTTGCACGGTGAGGTTTCAGAGTGATCCGTCTGGCATCAGAGAAGCTCAGAGAGTTATGCATACGTCATCAAGAGCTCAGCTGGCAGCACGTGTTCAAAGAAGATAAAGATCTAAGAGTCCAAATTTGGCAACAGAATCTCCAACAAACTTGCTAGAATCTAGGAGAATATTCTGATAATGACCCTTGGCATTTTTGGTGTGCAATTTGAACGTTGTCGAAATTGTGGTAGTAAAAATACTAGTCCAATCACGGTGTTCAAACAATATTTAGAATCCGAGTGACCTCGAGTCGAACCCAAGAGAAAAGCCTACATTAATCTAAAGCTAGCTAGTAATACCTAATGCGAGTCTACTAAATAAAAAGGGGGGGTTTTACCTCTATGCGAGGTATCTCTAGTGATTACTAAAGACAAGTTCAAATTTGTTTCGAAGAAAAGTAATAAAGAAAACGTAGTCGGAATCCTACTTCACCCCTAGGTCATGCGATTAGCAATGTAAACAGAAATATATTCATGAGTAAATTTGATTGATTATCCTAGGCTAAAGTATCACACATTCTAAATTCAACTCTCGCTCCTTCTCTGGAATGGGAATGATACCTAAGTGACACAATTCTCAAACTCTCGCTCTATTGAATCGTGTAGAACAAAAGTCTCCTAATCTCAACCTCTCGGTCTATTGATAGTTAACTAAAGTCTACTCTATGCTTAGCCTAAGAGATTGCCAATGTCACTCTCGCGCACAAAAGCTATCTAAAATAATCATGCTTGATCTTCTAAACAACCTAGGTTCAATTCTCATTCCATCCCTAGGTGTTTTATCAATTTATACTCTTTCATGCATTTCGTCAAACACTTAAAATTAACATGAAGAACAAGCATAAGAATTTCCAATCCAAAAACCTCATTCATAATAAAATTGCATGTTCTGTATTACAATCTAACCTAAGGGATCCATAAGAATCCCTACTACTAAACAACTACTCACTCACGGTGAGTTCAATACAAAACATGATGAAATTGAATAACAAGAAAAAGTAAAGAAAGTAAAGTAGTAGAGAAGTAGGGAATGAGTAATGGGTTGGTGTAGAATCTTAAATTGTTGTGTGTCTTCTCCAAATTCTTGACAATTCTCCAAGTTTTCGATTTAAGGTTTTGTCCCAAGGAGGAACCCTAGGCGCCGGAAGCATCCCAAGGCTCTCTCTAATTTTTTCCATCTTTAACCTATTTATTTTTAGCCGCCGTGCCCGAATCAAAAGTGATTCGGGCAAGGCTTAATAAGTTGATTCGGACAGAGTGTTCGAATCAAACTCTCAGTGCTATTTCGGAGCTGGGCGAATCACTTTCTCTTGGCCGAATCACTTTTGATTTGGTCAACCATTTATTTGATTCGGTCAACCCTTGGTCCATGAGATGAAATCCTTCTCCTTGGCCGCATCAATTTTGATTCGCCCACTGCTTGGGCAGATCACATCTGCAGTGTTAGAAACTCGCTCATTTTAACCTTTAAACCTTCGAATCACGTCTTGATGTAAACTAGTAAGTTGTATATCTTTGAGTTAGCTTTCCAATGAGCTATAGAACGCCTCATTCGGATAAGAATCATGCACTCAGCAAGCCATTGAAGGTGAACAGGTCAATCTGCCCAGATTTGATCTACAAGCGAATTCTCCACGAATCAAGTGATT
>OY787623.1:3622947-3686916 GCA_963678935.1 Umbilicus rupestris | reverse complement strand
AACTGAGATAGTGGAATCTTGAGGATCGGTGTAGCCTCCTGAGACGTAGGCAAGTTGCCGAACTGGATGAACAAACATTATGTCTTTCTAGAGTAATTCCGCAGAAAGATACAGAGAGTACTTAAGCAGAAGATATAACTTTGCATCAGCAACGCTGCACAATTTCAGAAGGCATTTAACAGTCCCAAAGACACTTCATCAAAATGGAACTGCTGAAAGAATGAATAGAACCTTGCTAGAAAAAGCAAGATGTATGTTATTCATTGGGGGTCTTAAGTTTAGTTTGTGTGAGGAAGCAATTCTGACTACTGCTTACCTCATAAACAGATCTCCCTTAGCTGCCATCTCCTTTAAAACTCCTCAAGAACTTTGGACTGGCAAGAAACCAGAATACACACACTTATAACCCTTTGGTTGTGCAGCCTGGGCTCACATATCGCAGGAAAAACTTGAACTGAGGGCCCTAAAGTGTGTTATGATTGGGTATCCTAAGGGAGTAAAGGGTTATAATCTCTTAGTGATGCAGCCTGGTGGATATAGGGTTATACTAGATCTGTAACCTTCAATGAATCCTGATTTCCTTTTATAGAACATTCAAGTTATTGGAATTGCAGGAAATAATGAGGTAATTGATGAAAGCTTCGTCCCAACAGCCCAGAGGCAAGAGTTCCAGCAAAATTAGGCTCATGAAGAGGCTGAATTTGACATTGGAACAACAAACATTAAAGGCTCAAACCAAGAGGACAGCTCAGATCAGGAGGGCACTCCTAGAGTGTCCTCCAATGAGGTAACATCAAACAGTGGAGGAAATAATTCCCCTCATAACTTTGAGGGGACTCAAGTAAGCCAAGCTAACCCTATGCTTGCTACTATTAATGATAATACCTTGAGTGCTGATTTGCCTGATAATGATGACTTGTCTGTTGCTAATGCATTACCTGATAATCCTCTTGCTGATTATCTAAACCATATCCATCACAGTTCCAGCACTGAACACCTTTTCTCTTTTCTTTCTTCTCATCTTCATTTTGAGCAGGCTCCTTTCCCCGCCTCTGATTTCCTCCACCCCTTCTGGGTTGCCTTCGAGAGGATGAGCCTTGCCCAGATTTTGTTTTCATATTCTTCAAGAGCTTTTCGAGATTTTTAACTAGCAGACTCAGTTGATCATCAGGTACAGACTTCTTTTCGTTTGTTTCAGCTTTCAGTCCTACATTCTTGTCTTTAGGGGAGGGCTCTTCTTTGACCAGCTTCATTTCAAATTGTTCGAGGGATCCAATCAACTCCTTCAGCCTCATATGTCTGACAT
The DNA here is from genome assembly GCA_963678935.1 of Umbilicus rupestris. Taxonomy (NCBI): domain Eukaryota; kingdom Viridiplantae; phylum Streptophyta; class Magnoliopsida; order Saxifragales; family Crassulaceae; genus Umbilicus; species Umbilicus rupestris. The sequence goes on along the minus strand of OY787623.1, from coordinate 3,685,610 downwards.
TCTGAGCTTCTTCAATAGCTGTTCCCTTAATGTCAAATCTGGTGGGCAAGGATCTGAGAACTTTCCTAATTAGCTTCTCCTCAGGAAAAGGTTCTCCAAGAGCATGAGGTTCGTTTGAACGGTCACACAGCTTGGCATTGAACTCAGTAATTGTCTCCTCTTCTTGCATCTTCAGATTCTCAAACTGAGTAGTTATGATCTGTAATCTGGACATCCTCACTTTGTTGGTTCCTTCATGGGCATATTGCAAGATCTCCCAGGCTTGTTTGGAAATGTCGCAGTTAGAGATCAACCTGAAATTGTTAGCATCTACTGCAGCAAAAATAGCATTCAGTGCCTTTGAATTACTGGTTGCTGCAGCTCCCTCTTCATCAGTCCATTGTTTTTCAGGCTTCACCCTAATAATTCCTCTTTCATCCATGGTAATGGGAGGAAACCATTCAGCCACAACTGCTCTCCAGGTTCTCTCATCTATGGCTTTGAGGAATGCCTCCATTCTAGCCTTCCGATAGCCATAGTTGCTTTCTTCCAACAACGGTGGACGGCTCGTGCTCTGTCCTTCCTTCATTGTACCTTGCTTAGACGCTCAGGATCTCTACTCTGTATGTTGAGTTCCCGCTGATACCAATTGAAATTTCCGCAGCGTCTCTGATATGCAGATTTGTATACAAGCAGTTGCTACAGCACACTCTTGAATACCCAAATCACGTTCAGACTCTGCAAGTCTCGATCACGTTCAGTTTCAATCACACAGATCTACGCGCCTGCGGTGCTCTCGGTGATGGTCGAAGCTCTTCTCGCACTTGAATTCCACTCTGCTGGTATTCTGCGTATACTTTCTCTGTATGCTCTTAGCTTCGATGATTAGGACGCTCTACTCAGCCTCCTTTAAATACTCGACCAACCTTTTGGAATTCCACGCTTTTTGGAAGTTCCGTAAAGGAACATTATCTCCTAGTTTGTAGGAGATTAGATTTGATTTCGAAAATCAAATCTCCCACAAACAAATCTTTACCTGGGCACGGGAATCTTCACTGGGATATTCTTTATTGAATATTTAGAAGCTCCCCGCAGAGCACTGCTCTTCAATACGGTCCGTTGAATGCAAACTCTGAATGGGCGCTGAACTTCTGCAACAACTCCGTGCTCCTGGAACTATTACAGCAGGAGCTTGTTCGCATGAGCTGGTTTTGTCAAAGACTGCCACACAGCATCATCAGAATTAGAAATGGATAAAATGAAAACTGTGCCTTATGGTGTTGTTGCTGGTTCTATTATGTATGTCATGCTTTGTACTATACCTGATTTAGCTTTTGGTATTAGTGTCTTAAGACGTTTCATGAGTAACCCTGGCTTAAAGCACTGGGATTGAATGAAATATCTTCTAAAATACCTAGTAGGCTCTAAAAACCTTGATCTTGTATTTGCTAAGCATGAAAATGAACTAACTGTATACTGCTTTGTGGACTCAGACTATTCCAGTAATAAAGACAATGGAAAATCGACTACTGCTTTCTTTGTGACCTGGTGTGGTTGTTGCATTAGCTAGAAATCTCAGTTTCAAAGCATTGTTGCTCTGTGCTCCACTGAGGCTGAATACATTGCTGCAACTGAGGCAGCGAAGAAGTGTACTTAGTTGTGTGGTCTGATATTTGAGTTAGAAAAAAAAAACCTACATGCCAACAGATGGAGCGTATTTATACGATCCATCTCCCATTGTTTAATTGCATTTTGTGTGTGAAAGCTTACTTCTTGGTAGTGTTTTGCATCGCAGGTGTATCAAGACCGCTTTGAAACTTAATTGCGCATTTGGATGAATATAGACCAAATCTAGGCAGATTGACATGTTCGTCGTCGAAGGCTTGCCGAGCGCAGGAATCTTATCTGACTGAGGTGTTCCATAGCTTGTTGAAAAGTTAACTCAAGGGGCTACAACTTCTTAACTTATATCAAGAGGAGATTCGAAGGCTTAAAGGGTCAAACGAGCGAGATTCTAACACTACAGAAGTGATCCGCCCAAGAAATGGGCGAATCACATTTGACTCGTCCAAGCCAAGACTGATCCGCCTGGATCAGAAGTGATCCGCCCAGCTCCATTGCACACTGAGTATTTGACTTGCCCAAGAGTACTCGAATCACTTTGGAGCCAGCCCGAATTACTTTTGATTCGCCCAGCTTATGAAGACAATTTGACTCCCCCGAATCAACCTCGAAACTTGCCCGAATCAAATGTTACTCGTACAGCAGGGGAAGAGTACTGAGTATGTGATTCGTGCAAGATGAACGAGTCACTCGTCCAAGCCTTGCACGAATCACTTTTGATTCGTCCAAGGAAGTTCAGCCCCGCGCCGGAAGAACACTTTAGTGTTCCTTAATGTCTTCTCCGGGCGCGTTGCTTATGTCTTCTTCGGGAGTGCTATTAATGTCTTCTTCCGGAGCGGCCAGCACATGATGACGTCAGCATTGGGCCCACGACCCGAGATCAAATTTAGAAGCCCTCGTGGTTTACATATTGAAATTTCAGAGTGTCTTAGTTTGACAGATTTGTGAACAAGCAGTTGCTGCAGCACACTCTTGTGCTCTGTGCTTCCTTCATTGTCTTGGCTTCTTCAGAGACACTATAGGATCTTTAACTCTGTGTGTTGAGCTCCCGCTCTGATACCAATTGAAATTTCACAATGTCTTAGTTTGGCAGATTTGTGAACAAGCAGTTGCTGCAGCACACTCCTGTTCACTAGGAAATCGTCTCAACAAGCAATGAACAAGACAAAGTTTGTTCACCCAGTTCGGCCAACTGCCTACGTCTGGGGAGGACTATTCTCCAGTCCTCAATCCACTAACTCGAAGGTTCTCACGTACACACGGTTACAACCCACGCAACCTATGCTACTCAACCTTGTGTGGATCACTCGGCACAATCAGAACAAGCTCTGATTTGTGTCTGCACACCCTCTAAAATATGTCAATCTAGAATAGCTACAGCCTTCTCAAAGAACTCAGCCTATTCTAAACTACAACTACTCAGCAGGGTTGCTGTAGCAACTGCTGTAACACACAGCTGAAGCACAAATGTCTGTGTCGCTCCAAAGCCTTCTGCCGAGCCGATCGAACGATTCCGCGAGTGCTGCACACTCTGGAATACTCCCCCTCACTCAGTGACCACCTGCCACTAGTGAGTACTGCCGCACGACACTTGACCGAGCCAACAACTCGTCAGTTCTTCCGCGGCTGCTCTTGATCAACCAACAAGCTCCACAGCTCTGAATTGGCTTCCAGATCAAGCTCGAACCAGACTCTGCAAGTCCTGATTCCCTTCTGCTATAATCACCACAGCTCTGCGCTCACGCTCTGCTCTCGGGTGATGATCGAAGAATTTGACCGCCGCACACCAAAGATTGCTCTCTCTGAAATCTGTGTATGCACTCGTGTATCCCTCAGCTTCGATCAACCTCTCAGCTCTGAACCCTCTCGCTTAAATAGCAGCACCAGCTTTAAGCAATGTCCAGGTTTAGGCAATGTCCCAAAAGGAACAATTATCTCCTAAAATCTAGGAGATTAGATTTGATATTTATCTTCAATGCAAAACTCCTTCTCTGACTAGTAAACCTCTCTGGAAAATACTCCACAGTATTTTAGATATCCTTCAGATGCTATCCATAGAGTTCCCAGCCCTTCTGGACAAGCCCAGGAAGCTGCTGCTACTCGGACATATGATGCAGCCAGTTGAACAAGCTCCTGTTATAGCATCCCCTGCTGCAGCTGCTGCTAGTTCACATCTGCTGCCTGCTTGATTATTTGAGCTGCAGCAACTCCTTGTTCATTTGTGCTGGTTTTGTCAAACACTGTCATACACATTCTCAATCTCCCCCTTGGCATTTTGACAAAACCCCTTAGAGAATTGATTGAGTATTTTCTTCTCCTCCACTCCTTAGCCTGTGCTTCTCCTCCCCCTTTTTGGAATAAATGCCAAGGGGGTGCCCTTGGCTGAACTAAGGAGGCAACACGCAGAGCCCCAGAGAGGCTCTCAGATCTTCGAATCGGACTGCGTCCAAGGCATTTGTGAAGATATCAGCAAGTTGTTTGGCAGACACAACATGTTGGAGAGCAATGATCTTCTTTTCAACAAGCTCACGAATGAAGTGATGGCGAATGTCAATGTGCTTGGTTCTACTGTGCTGTACTGGATTCTTAGATATGCTGATGGCACTCATATTGTCACAGTACAGAGTCATTTCATCCTGATGAAGACCATACTCACTCAGCATTTGCTTCATCCACAGCATTTGAGCACAGCAGCTCCCAGCAGCAATGTATTCAGCCTCAGCAGTGGATAGAGAAATGTTGTTTTGCTTCCTGCTGAACCAGGACACCAGATTATTTCCTAAAAAGAAGCACCCTCCTGAAGTGCTCTTCCTGTCCTCCGAGCATCCAGCCCAGTCCGCATCACTGTATCCTACCAGATTAGCATTTGTGTCCTTAGTATACCAAAGGCCATAGTTCACGGTTCCTCCCACATACCAAATGATTCGCTTGACCAACTGCAGGTGACTGTCTTTGGGAGAGGCTTGAAATCTGGCACAGACTCCTACTGCGAAGGAAATGTCAGGACGGCTGGCAGTCAGTTACAATAGGCTTCCAATCATGCTTCTGTAGATTGTCTGACTCACAGCCACGCCATGTTCATCTTTGGTTGCCTTGACATGAGTGGCAGCAGGGGTTCGTTTGTGACTAGCCTTGTCGAGCTGGAATTTCTGCACAAGATTCTTGGTGTATTTGCTTTGAGCAATAAAAATGCCATCTTCTTTCTGGGTAATCTCCAGTCCAAGGAAATATGACAGCTCTCCAACCATACTCATTTGAAATTCCTGCTGCATTTGATTCACAAACTGCTTCACCAGGTGCTGAGACTTGGAACCAAACACAATATCATCCACATAGATTTGTGCTATGACCACATCTGTCTTGGTTCTCTTGACAAAAAGAGTTTTGTCAGCTCCCCCTCGTTTGTAGCCATGTTTTTCCAAGAACACTGTCAACCTCTCATACCATGCCCGAGGAGCCTGTTTCAGTCCGTAGAGGGCTTTCTTCAACTTGTAAACATGCTCGGGGAAGTGAGGATCTTCAAAACCTTTTGGCTGAGAAACATAAACTTCTTCAGACAGGTCTCCGTTTAGGAACGCACTCTTAACATCCATTTGATACAGTTTAAACCCAAGAAAGCATGACATGGCTAGAAGAAGTCTAATGGCCTCCAGGCGAGCAACTGGAGCAAATGTTTCTTCAAAATCCAGACCCTCAATCTGAGTAAATCCCTGAGCAACCAGACGGGCCTTATTTCTTGTGATGTTTCCCTTCTCATCAGTTTTGTTTTTGAAGATCCACTTTGTGCCTATGATATTCACTCCATGAGGTCTGTCCACCAGATCCCAGAAATCGTGTCTTTCGAACTCTACCAGTTCCTCTTGCATAGCCATCATCCAGAATTCATCGCTCATGGCTTCCTTGAAATTCTTGGGTTCAATGCTAGAAATAAAACATGTATTGAGGTAGGCATGACTTCTGGTTCTTCTTCTGTCTGCGGGATCCCCAATCACATTTGTCAGGGGATGATTCCTCTGAATCTTCTTTGGGGGCTGCCTTGAAGGTGGATCAGAAGCCTTAGTGTGCAGATCATCAAACAGGCTTTCCAATTGATCATCTGGAATTTCTGCTTCAGCACTTGCTGTAGCATCTTCTGGAACCGCAGCTTGTTCACTTTTGGTCTGTCTGTCAGACACTTCTTCAAGATCAGAGTCTTCTTCACCAGTGTCAGTATCAGGGGTAGACTCTTCTTCTGCATCATTGACAACAACATTTATGGATTCCATGACTGTATTTGTTCGCTGGTTATAAACTCGATAGGCCCTGCTGTTTGTTGAATATCCCAAGAACAATCTAGGATCACTCTTAGGGTCGAGTTTCTTTCTATACTCCCGATCTCTCAGGATGAAACACTCACTTCCAAAGATGTGGAAGTATTTAACAGTGGGCTTTTTCTGATTTCAGAGCTCATAGCAGGTCTGATTGGTTCCTCTCCGTAATGTGACTCTGTTGATGATATAACATGTGGTGTTCATGGCTTCTATCCAAAATCTCAGGGGAACTCTCTTAGCATGAATCATGACTCTGGCCATTTCTTGAATTGTTCGATTCTTTCATTCCACTACACCATTCTGCTGTGGAGTGATGGGAGAGGAGTACTGATGAGAGATGCCCCTTTGACGACAGAAATCATCCATAGCTTCGTTTTCAAATTCCCTACCATGATCACTGCGGATGCTGCTGATTCTGAGGTCGTTCTCTTGCTCTAGGCGAGACACGAGAGACACAATAACTTTCACAGTATCTGATTTTCTCTGATAAAATCAATCCAAGTGAATCTAGAGTAGTCATCAACACAAACAAAAGCATACCTCTTTCTGCCCAGACTTTCAACCTCCATTGGTCCCATCAGATCCATGTGAATCAACTGTAACAGTCTGGTAGTGCCTACATCTTTGACTCTTGGATGTGTAGCCTTCTTTTGTTTTCCAATCTGACAATCTCCGCAGATGGAAATTGTCTCCCCTTGAAGCTGTGGAATTCCTCTGACTAGCCCTTCTGCTGCAATTCTCTTCAGAGTTCTTAGGTTAACATGCCCCATTCTTCTGTGCCATAGAGTCATTTCCTCGGCCTTAGTCAGCATACATTTCTGAATTGATGGGTTTAAACTCACATTGAGAAGATAACAGTTGCTCTTTGATCTGGCACCTTCCATTAAGCATTTTCCAGATTTGTCGAGGACTTTGCAAGAGTCTTTCGTAAATTTTACCTGTTTAGTCCCATCACACAGCTGACTGATGCTTATGAGATTAGCCTTTAGCCCTTCCACTAGAAGAACATTGCTCAGACTCGGCATTCCTTCCACTGCCAAAGTTCCTCTTCCCAGAACTCTTCCTTTTAGCCCGTTACCAAACTTCACACGTTGTTCCAAACAGGGTGTAATGTTCTTCAAGAATGATCTTTCTCCTGTCATGTGTCCTGAACAGCCACTGTCAAAGTACCAGCTTATCTTGTCCGAGGAACTAGCTGTGCTGACAAGAGCTAGGAGCTGAGTCTGCGCACGCTTTTGCCTGACAGATTCCCTGACAGAAGCTATTTCAGCATGAGCTGAGGAACAGTTTCTTTTTAAGTGACCTTTCCGACCGCAGCTGTAGCATTTTTTATACTTTGACGCTCTCTTGTAACGGTGAAACAGAGGTTGCTGTAGCAGGTCCTGGTTCAATCTTCCTTGGATTTTTATGCCTCTTCTGAATGACCTGTATCTGGCCAAGTTGCACTCATCTTCACTCAGCTCTTTCTCATCTTCACTTCCACTGGCAGAGAGAGCCCTCTTTTTCATCGGTTTGCTAGTGCAGTTAATTTGTCGATGACCGTAGCCTGCACAGTTCCAACATTGGACTCCCTTCTTTAATTCTTTCTTTTTTTCTTCAATCTGATCTGGTTCCTTCCCTTTCCTTTTACTTTCACCGCCCCTTCTGAATTGTCTTCGCGAGGAAGAGCTTCTCCAGGTTCTGGATTCCATGTTCTTCAGAAGCTTCCCAAGGTTCTTAACAAGCATGCTCATCTGATCATCTGGAACTGTCTGCTTGGTTTCTGCTTCAGCTTTCAATCCAACATTCTTGTCCTTGGGAGTGGTGTCTCCTTTAACCAGTTTCATCTCAAATTGTTTGAGAGACCCCATCAATTCTTCCAACCTCATGAATCTGACATTTTGAGCTTCTTCAATGGCCGTCACTTTCATGTCAAATTTTGTGGGCAGCGATCTGAGAACCTTCATGATCAGCTTCTCTTCAGGGATAGGTTCACCAAGGGCATGAGCTTCATTTGCAAGATCACAGAGTTTAGCATTAAACTCAGTGACTGTTTCCTCATCCAGCATTCTCAGATTCTCAAATTTTGTGGCAATGATCTGGAGTCTTGACAGCTTCACTCTATTAGTTCCTTCATGTGCAGTTTGCAGAATTTCCCACGCTTGTTTGGCCATGTCACAGTTTGAAATCAGCCTGAAGTTGTTGGCATCAACTACAGCAAAAATTGCATTCAGGGCCTTTGAATTTCCAGTTGCTGCAGCACCTTCTTCAGCAGTCCATTGTTCTTCAGGCTTTATCCTTGTGACTCCTTGTTCATCCATGGTGATTGGGGGAGACCACTGGATTACGACAGCTCTCCATGTCTTCTCATCAATAGCCTTGAGAAAGGCTTTCATTCTAGCTTTCCAATATCCATAGTTGCTCTCTTCCAACAATGGAGGTCTGCTTGTGCTCTGTCCTTCCTTCATTGTCTTGGCTTCTTCAGAGACACTGTAGGATCTTTAACTCTGTGTGTTGAGCTCCCGCTCTGATACCAATTGAAATTTCACAGTGTCTTAGTTTGACAGATTTGTGAACAAGCAGTTGCTGCAGCACACTCTTGTTCACTAGGAAATCGTCTCAGCAAGCAATGAACAAGACAAAGTTTGTTCACCCAGTTCGGCCAACTGCCTACGTCTGGGGAGGACTATTCTCCAGTCCTCAATCCACTAACTCGAAGGTTCTCACGTACACACGGTTACAACCCACGCAACCTATGCTACTCAACCTTGTGTGGATCACTCGGCACAATCAGAACAAGCTCTGATTTGTGTCTGCACACCCTCTAAAATATGTCAATCTAGAATAGCTACAGCCTTCTCAAAGAACTCAACCTATTCTAAACTACAACTACTCAGCAGGGTTGCTGTAGCAACTGCTGTAACACACAGCTAAAGCACAAATGTCCGCGTCGCTCCAAAGCCTTCTGCCGAGCCGATCGAACGATTCCGCGAGTGCTGCACACTCTGGAATACTCCCCCTCACTCAATGACCACCTGCCACTAGTGAGTACTGCCGCACGACACTTGACCGAGCCAACAACTCGTCAGTTCTTCCGCGGCTGCTCTTGATCAACCAACAAGCTCCACAGCTCTGAATTGGCTTCCAGATCAAGCTCGAACAAGACTCTGCAAGTCCTGATTCCCTTCTGCTATAATCACCACAGCTCTGTGCTCACGCTCTGCTCTCGGGTGATGATCGAAGAATTTGACCGCCGCACACCAAAGATTGCTCTCTCTGAAATCTGTGTATGCACTCGTGTATCCCTCAGCTTCGATCAACCTCTCAGCTCTGAACCCCTCTCGCTTAAATAGCAGCACCAGCTTTAAGCAATGTCCAGGTTTAGGCAATGTCCCAAAAGGAACAATTATCTCCTAAAATCTAGGAGATTAGATTTGATATTATCTTCAATGCAAAACTCCTTCTCTGACTAGTAAACCTCTCTGAAAAATACTCCACAGTATTTTAGAAATCCTTCAGATGCTATCCATAGAGTTCCCAGCCCTTCTGGACAAGCCCAGGAAGCTGCTGCTACTCGGACATATGATGCAGCCAGTTGAACAAGCTTCTGCTATAGCATCCCCTGCTGCAGCTGCTGCTAGTTCACATCTGCTGCCTGCTTGATTATTTGAGCTGCAGCAACTCCTTGTTCATTTGTGCTGGTTTTGTCAAACACTGCCATACACATTCTCACATATAAATAGAGACCTGGGAGACGCCAATTAGGGACTTTTTGACGACTAAAGAGAGACAGAGAGAGAAGAGAAGCAACGGCTGCAGCAACACACGGAAATTGAGGCGGAAGCACTGTTCATCACCAGAAACACTGTTCCTCGCCTCCTATTCATCATAGTTGCTGTTCATCGCCGGAAGTACTGTTCACAATTTTAGCATTATTTCTAAACTCAGTTTATTGTCATTATTGCTTTAGATGGATTATAGTAGCTAAACCCAACTTTCAGTTTGGAGATTTTGTGTTACTTATGTTTTCATAATTCGATTCAGTGAATTACTATTCTTGAACTTAATGGCATGCTTGTATGTTTGATTGGAGGAACTTAGCGGTGATCTAGTTAGACTAGCAGTGCATGACATTCGATTAGTCCCATATTAGCATAAGCCTAACGGTGGAACTAGTATTGGTAGCTAAAAGGATAAATATGACATCTATTTGAGAACTTAGCGGTTAATAGTTAATAGAACTTGAAGTCGACATTACCTTATCAGGATTGTTAGACTAGGAACAATATTTTTACTAATTGATACATGTTTCAATCGATGATTAACAGTTGCAATGCATATCCCTGAACTGACTTTTCTCTGAATTTTACCAACAATAAACATTCTTCCTGCAACCCCCTTTTAGTGTGACAATTATTAGTAGAACTTTATAACTGATTGCTCTCTCATGGGTTCGACCCTGCTTACTGCCTGCTAGTTAGTAGGAGATTATAAATATAAATTTGGCGCACACAACGACATGCCGTCACCAACCATTTTCACTTATTCCCAAAGTGCTCTATGCTTGAGCAAGGACCCAGTTTACCATGAGAGATCCAAACACATTGATGTGTGATATCATTTCATTAGGGATTTGATTGATTCTGGAACCATTGTTATTGCTAAAATTGCTGGTGATCTGAATCCTGCAGATTTTGTAACAAAAATTGTTCAAACTAACAAATTTGTGTTTTGCAGGGATCAGCTTCACATCTTGGACAGCTAGGTGTGAGCTCCTTTTCTGGACCGAGGACAGTTGAGGAACTCCAGAGATTAGCCTCACCGGTGACTAAAATGGTCAGGGATAATTCAGGCAAGCAAAGGCAGTTTAATGTCATAGATATGTCTTTATTTAAAAAGAGGAGTTAAGAGCATCTTGTTGCTTCTGGTGTTTGAATCAGGAGGACAAACTGTGATGCGGAGTGGAGTAGATCACAAAAGAAAATTGAAAGTTGGAAGTGATAAAATGAAGCCAAAATCTGTTTTGGAATACAAGCTAGCCAGGTTTGCAAATCTCCGGCACAATTTGGATACTTATTTTCACTCAAATTTGCAATTATTTATACACATTTGCAGTTAACTTTTGATGTTATTTGTTTGGATTCAGATTTTGCAGAAAAAAAAGTTACTAGAAATGATACTTTCAATAGAAAGGAAAATTCAATTTTTAGAAAATCTCTTTTGGTCAAATTTTATGTATATAACTTACGATGATATTGGATATTTTTAGTCAGTTTTCGTTATTTTTCAAAATATAAAAAAACAATTTGGACAAAAGTTTACCAAATAGTTTTGTGGCTCAAAGTAAAGGGCTATTGAAAGTAGCGGGAGATGTCTTATCCGAGATTTGCCAACGATCCAAACTAACAAGGAATATCTCGACTGATATCATTAAGTATCATTTAACAATACATGACTATCAACCCCTAACTCATAATGTGTAAAACGGTCTGTTTTGAATAAGAATCTATAATAAAACGCGAGATTTGTTTCCTCTATTTTTAATGAGTTGTATACTCACGACGAGTTCACAGTCCACTTTTAAATATACCATTTATAACTCGATAATCCACTAGTCTAATTGAATTAAATCATATGCATAATTTGAGAGGACCTTCTACGATGCTGTTGAAACTTGGTGCTAAGTAGCCAAGCACATCTCAAAATCAAAATAACTTACTAAAAATTGACAAAGCAATTTAATATAAATATATGTATCTAAATCCACTACATTTTTAAAAGTTAAAGTGCCCCGCTTTGTAGGGAGGCAACTCTTGATGCTGTAAAAGTGCATTCATGGTATTGAAAGCAATTTTCATTCTCCATGACTAATAAAAAATATTCTATAGAAAATAGAGAGGGGTGATGTGCTTTATTAAAATTAAAACGAGCCCCTCGAGTCATTATGCAAGCAACATGTAAATTTCTGCCAATTCGTTTCTTTTTTATTTATTTTAAAGGGAAAAAATAAAAAGGTAGAAAACTACCAATTAATTCCAATTTGCTGTCCAAACTTCTAAAAAGACTAAAAGAATACATAATTGAGAAAATGAGGCTAAAGTGTAAATAAATTATCATACACTAACTACTCGATTTAACTATGTTTATAAACATTATTGTTTTTATACCATTATATTGTTATTACAGTTTAATATCACATTAAAACGAATGAGTAGAACAATTTTACTGTCATTGTTAATCTGAGAGGTTACAATGTAATTACTTATTTTCATTTCAATCAATTTTTCTTAATTTGACATCTTAGTACGATAACATGGACATTACATTAAAATAGTTTATAATCTCTTGCCCATTCACTCCAACAGAAAAATCGATCTTCAGAAATATCTCGCCATCACTCAGAAATATCTCATACAACTGATTATAATTCTCGCCTTATACTTATTAATTGGGTCATTGATGAGTTCCCGCAGGCGGATATTCACAGATCCGACCATGATCTTGCCAAAAATCCAAAGACTTCCCAAAGTCAGCATACCCAGCCCTTACTCGGGCAAACCAATATATTTCGGACAAGACTAGAGTTATCCGGGCACTCCAGAAGCAGGCGAGAGTTCCCGCACAAGGCCCAGCAAGCCTAGGAGGTTCCTCACACAGCCCATCCAGCTCGACGAAGTCCAAGTCCACCCAAAAGGTTGCCCGGAAGATCCCCGCCGGCTCACTCGAGGATTTCCATCAAGCCAAGGGACTTCAAGAGACACCAAGGGGTAACTAGGGGTCGTGTCCGCCCATTCCCGAGCCAACAAGGGGTCACAACTATCCATTTCAGAGCCAGCCAAGAGGCACCCGCGGGCTATAAAACACATGTTATCAGACCGCGAGACATCCAGAGAGATCATCCAAAGAATTCCCAAGCGCCCAACCATACCTGGGTGAGAGACTCGAGTCATCAGGCAATATAGCCTTAGTCTAGCCGAAAGTCACCTTTCTGTCCGTCAAATCCTTCACTTTGAGGGTCAATTCGGGGAGAGTTTGTAAAACTTATTCGGCCATTGGTCATTTTATAGCAATCATCAAAGAATTCAGCATCTTTACATTTTTGGATCTCTAACAAGTTGGTATGTATAGCCGTTTTAATTCAGGAAAAATGGTAACGCGAAGTAGAGCAACATCAAAGTTATCATCGGCAGAAACTGCCACCAGCAATGAAGAGGAAGTACACAATCTAAGGGCTGATTTCGAGGCATTTAAGTTGAAAAATGAGCAGCGCCTCGCAACCCTGGATCAAAAGATGACATCCCTGGCATCCAAGGAAAACATAGACAGAAGTTTAAACACAATCAATAGAGCGTTGCAGGTGCTGATGGAGAAGATAGCAACAAAGCCACCCTCCGCACCAACCCAAGTAGAGAGTCATAAAGACCTTAGCAATGGTTTGCAAGGCAACCTTTCGCGCACTATGGATCGCGGTAAGGCAACTGTGGGCGAGTCTAGCCGAACGCCCAAAAGAATTTGACTCAACAAGGAATATCTGAGGTTGAGGTTGAAGTTAATGAGGAAATGGGCGACGAAGTAAACCAGACCTTTTCTTTCTCACATACTGCTTCCACAAAAGATTATCATGAGGGAGGTTTTCCGCAACAACGCGCAACAAACCGAGGAATCACTCGCTAGGAAAGGCATGTGCGCATGTCCAGACCGGAAAACGAAAGACCCCTACCATGGACTATCCACAAGAGGAGCAAGAGCACCCAGGGCCTGGATATCAAGAGAATCTAATCCTGTGGCGTCAAAGGACGCAATAAGGGGGACTAACCATCCCGCTTATGAAGACAACTTTTGTGGCCAACAGGAAGGGATTTATCTGATGCGAGGCGATCCAAGAATCAGAAAGCTCAAAATGCCACTATTTGGAGGCAAGGTCAATGAGTGGATATTAAAAGCCGAAAGGTATTTCTAAGTCAATGGTCTAACGGACGTGAAACGTTAGTAGCAGCTACTTTGTGTTTAGAAGATAAAGCCTTCAAATGGTATGCGTGGTTCAGCAATATGCGACATATACAAACTTGAGAGCAACTCAAGCAAGCTATCATCAAAAGGTTCCAAGGAGCAGACACGGCTGACATTCAGGAAAAAAATGTATCCCTGGTGCAAAGTAGATTAGTAATGAAAAATCGGGAGAACTATGAGGAACTTGAAAGGGTAATTTAAGGAATTCTTGATGAGACACAAATGGCCAACTTTCTGAGAGGATTCAAGCTAGAAATGAGGTCAAAGATTTGGCACAGTTGGTCGAAGAAAAGGAGAGCAACAAGCCCAACCGAGGCGCATTTTCCAGTTCAAGTCCAAACAACAATTTTGGCCAACATCCAGGAGGCAATCAGAGGTCGTTTTACCTAAGAGTCACCTAGCCAAGGACCGTAGATTATCAGGCGCAAAAGTAGCAGTGCCCAGCGCAACCAGAGCCAAAAAGAAACTACAACAAGTGCTACCATTGTAAGGAGCAACGGAGACCGGAACATCGATGCACTGATCGGGCATTAAAGGTCCTAGAAGGACCAACCAAAGAGGAACAATATTTCGAAGACGTGAAGGTATCTCTCAACAGCGTGCCGGGACTTACGCAATCACGAGCTATGAAACTCAGGGGGAACATAGGCAGTGGTGAGGTAAATGTCCTTATTGATAACGGGGAAATGCATAATTTCATTTCACCAACAATAGTTCAGGAGGAAGGACTAAATGTCCTTATTAATAACGGACACGTTCAAAGTCACATAAGGGATAGTAATCACTGAGAGAAGCCGAGGGTTCTGTCTCATAGTGGAGATAGAATTAGCTGATTGCAAAGTGATTGCCTCTAGCCTTGGGAGGGTCAGATGTAATTCTGGGAATGCAATTACTGCAGAGTCTGGGAGACATGAAAGTCAATTGGAAAACTTTGATGAAGGAGTTTAAGAGCGAAGGCCGGAGAGCCAGGCAGCATGGAGACCCAACAATCAGAAAGATGGAGACATCATTTCAGGCAATTGCCAAGGGATAACATTCCATTTCGGAATGCTACCTAGTGGAGACGAAGGAGCTCAAGGAAACTCAGGTTGACGAAGGGACAGGCATTCCAGAGTCAATAAGAGGCGTATTGCAAGAATATCCTGAAGTTTTCCAAGAGCCTAGAGGCATACCACCTATTAGGGGACATGAGCACTCCATAGTGCTTAAAAATGAGGCAGCGCCAGTGAGTGTACGACCTTCTCGATACCTCAGATCCAGAAAGACGAGATCGAGAAGATGGTAAAAAGGAAATGTTATAAGTAGGCGTCATCAGGCCAAGCACAAGCCCATATTCCAGTTTGGTACTTCTAGTAAAGAAGCAAGACGGGGGCCGGAGATTATGCGTCGATTGCCGGGATCTAGAAAGCAAACTGTCCCAGATAAGTTCCCCATCCTAGTTATTGATGAGTTTTTTTTTTTTTTTTTTAGTTATTGATGAGTCACTAGATGAGCTGAATGGTTCCGTCATATTTTCAATGATAGGCTTGAAATCTGGGTATCATTAGATTCGAATGGCCAAAGGCGACGAAAGGAAGACAACTTTTCACACACATGAAGAGCAGTATGAGTTTATGGTCATGCCCTTTGGTGTTACAAATGAATCAGGTGTTTAAACCTTGGTTGAGGAAGTTAGTGCTGGTATTTTTTGAAGACATTCTGGTTTACAACAAATTCGTGTGAGAACATCAGGAGCTTTTTCGCCTTGTGCTATCTGAACTCAGCAAGCAGCAACTAGCCGCTAATGCCATGAAGTGACTATTTGGACAGGAGAGCGTCAAATACTTAGGGCACATCATATCAAAGGAAGGAGTATCCGCTGACCAATTGAAATTCAAAACTATGACAAAATGGCCAGAACCAAAGATGTTGAGGGAGCTTCGAGGATTTCTAGGCCTGACTAGTTATTATAGGAAGTTTGTCCAGAATTATGGCAAGATTGCGTAACCACTAACGGAGAAGCTTAAGAACGACATTCAAATTGCGGAGGCAGCAATCGAGGCTTTCAAAACACTCAAGAAGGCAATGCTCGAGGTACCCATCTCGCCTTACCAGATTTTCTGTAACCTTTTATTATTGAAACCGGCGTATCAGGCTGCGGACTAGGGCAGTCCTTATGCAAAATCAAAGGCATGTTTCTTATTGGAGCCAAGTCTTATCTGCCAGCGCCCGACAGAAGTCTGTTTATGAAAGGGAGCTCATGGAGATTGCCTTAGCCGTCACCAAGTGGAGGCCGTATCTATTGTGGCACCATTTCATTGTCCGAACCGATCAAAAGAGTCTCAAATTCCTGCTAGAGCAAAGGCTTATCGCAGAGAAGCATCAAAAATGGCTCACCAAGCTTTTGGGATATGATTTCGAGATTCATTACAAATCACAAATGGAAAATAAGGCCGTTGATGCGCTTTCCAGGAAGGTCCAAGAGCAAGGCACAGAGGAACATTTAAGGGTCCTATCTGTTCAGAAGATCATGAATTGGGAGGCACTGCACAAGGATAACAAGAGCCCACTTTTGGACAGGCATCGGGAAGCAATGACGCAAGGCGACTAGAGGTACACTCTTGCTGGTACTTGTTTATTCTATAAGGGACGTATTGTTCTGCCACCATCCTTGGGACAGATTTCGATATTATTCCAAGAGTTTCATGGAAGTACTATTGTGGGACACTCTGGAGTTTTCAAAACATACAAGGGGATCGCGGCGGAGTTTTATTGGGAAGGGATGAAAAAGGAAATCCAAAAGATGGTAGCAGCATGTGAGGAATGTCAGCGCAGCAAGTACATGCATTAGCACCCGCTGGATTGTTGCAGCCGCTTGAAGTACCCGCTCATGTTTGGTCCGAGGTAACTATGGACTTCATCGAAGAATTACCAAAATCTGATGGGAACTCAGTGATTCTGGTCGTGGTAAGACCGACTAAGCAAGTATGCTCACTTCAATCCATTGGCCATCCTTACATTGCAATCTCGGTAGCTGACGTATTCATAATTAGCTGACGTAGTCAGACTACATGGAATTCTAGAAGTCATCATTAGTGACCGCGACCCAATATTTCTCAGCAACTTCTGGCAACATTTATTCAAGGGATTAAGCACCAGTTTAAGGAGAAGTTTGGCCTATCACTCACAAACCGATGGACAGACCGAAGCCGTAAATTGAAAGCATTAGAACATACCTTCATTGTTTCACAGCAACCAAGCAAAGGAATTGGGTCAAGTTACTAGCTTAGGAAGAATATTGGTATAACACTTCCTTTCACACATTAACAAAGATGGCACCTTACAAGGTTCTTTATGGCCAAGACCCGCCAAAGTTACTACCGTATGAAGAGGGTTCCATTCCAGTCCAACAAGTGGAGAAGACATTGATAGACTGAGACAAGATTATTGGCCAACTAAAGGAGCACTTGAACAAAGCACGCCGCCAGATGAAGGAACAAGCAGATAAGCATCGCATGGGCGTTGATTAAAATGTTGGGGACCATGTCTACATCAAGATGCAACCTGGCCTACAGTAACCTTAACAAGGAAAGACAACTACAAGCTTGCGCCCAAGTACTATGGTCCGTATGAGATCGAGAGGCGCATAGGGGAAGTTGCCTAGCAACTCAAACTGCCGAAGGAAGCACCACTCAGTCCTCTATGTTTCTCAACTTAAGCTAGCAAGTAGACCTCCCAGAGATCCTAACCAAGTACGACAATAAAATGGTTTTTAATTATCAAAATGTCAATAAATTGGACGGACTACGAGGATGCGAATGAGGCCAGATGGATTAGAAGTCTTAATCAAGTGGAGATGCCAGAGCACGACGCGACGTGGGAACTTGCCGGCGGCATCGAAGAACGATTCCCGAACTTTGGCCTTGAGGACAAGGTCGTTCTTTGGGGGGACCAGACCTGATGAGTTCCCGCAGGCGGACCTTCACAAATCCGACCATGACCTTGCCAAAGATCTGAAGACTTTCCAAAGTCAGCATGGCCCAGCCCTTACCCGGGAAAAACCAAGAAATTCTGGACATGCCAGAGTGGGCACTGCCTAGAAGCGGGTGAGAGTTCCCACACAAGGCCCGGCACCAAGGCCC
Organism: Umbilicus rupestris; assembly: GCA_963678935.1. Taxonomy (NCBI): domain Eukaryota; kingdom Viridiplantae; phylum Streptophyta; class Magnoliopsida; order Saxifragales; family Crassulaceae; genus Umbilicus; species Umbilicus rupestris. The sequence goes on along the minus strand of OY787623.1, from coordinate 3,667,588 downwards.
AGCGCGCCAGGGAGGTTACACACACAACCCATCCAGCTCGACGAAGTCCAAGTCCACCCGAAAGGTGGCCTTGAAGATCCCTGCCAGCTAACATGAGGATTCTCAAGAAGCCAAGGGACATCAAGGGACACCAAGGGGGGCAACCAGGGGTCGCGCCCGCCCGTTCCAGAGCTAATCAGGGGTCACGCCTGTTCATATCAGAGCCAACCAAGGGGCACATGCGGGCTACAAAAGCCATGCTATCAGACCAATTCGAGATATCTAGAGAGATCATCCCAAGAATTCACAAGCGCCTAGCCATAATCTAGGTATCACGGAAATGGAAACGGCAGGAAGCGTCAAATTCAAAAATTAGAAAAATTGAAAACGGCAGGAAACGCCGATTTAAATTCAATTTTTATATAATTTATAATTATTAAGTATACTTAATTGAAATAAATGAACGCAATGTTCTTAACATTGAAAAAAAAATAAAAAGTCATAATTTGAACATAAACAAAACCACAACAAGTTAAAGACTCATGCTACATCTTCATGATTATCTTCAAAAAGTTGACAATATAAATTAATTTTTGGAACCAAAAACCAACAATAAAAAATTATATTGTTAGTTTATTGATGAATGAACAGAGAAAAGGACAAAAGTAGAGAACGGGGAAGTGAGAGAGAAAAGTAGAGAAGGGGGAAGGGAGACGATACCTGGAGGGAAGGGGAAGGTTGGGTGAGAGTAAGATACTGAGATTTCTACAGGCGGAGGCTATGACTGGACGCTAGCGATTGGGAGTGTCTGCAGGGGGAGGCTATCGCTGGGCGCTGGCGTGCGATTGGAAGAACGGAGGGTGGCTGGGTGCTGAGCTGTCAGTCGCCGGGGGAGTCAATTGAAAAGTGAAAATAGGGTAGGGCAAATTTCCAGGATTTTTTTTAATATATGTGTTGGATCCTGAGGATCATATACTCCGTGTGGTTTTGATGATGACAACACCTGGTTAACACTTTGACTGAGTGTGCAGGATCACGTTTCTATCAGAGTCTGAGCGAGGAACATGAACCTGAGTTGGCAGCTGAACGAGCAACTTTGAAGGAAGCCAAAGCTCCATGGTTTTAACAATTACTACACGGAGTAATTAGGCTAGCTGAAGCACAAAGAGTCTCAAACGCAATTACTGAAACTGAGTTAATGGAAAACATCAAGTGATTGTCTTTATAGCTCGGGAAGAGACACAAGTGCGGGGGTCGTTCTTGATTCACCTCTCTCAAACGGTTGAGCTGAGTTGTGTTCCGAGAAGGAGGAGCAGAAGGAGCCTGGGTATCACGTCAGTGTGTCAAGAGCTGCTGTTCTACGAGTGGAGGCGAGTGAACGATTCGGAGGATCGTTGGAGAAACTTGTCCCTGAGAGTCACGATTGATGATTTGGAATCATCAGGTGTAAGTGACTGAGTTTTGTAGTAGTAGTTGATACTATTGCTTGTATACAAATAGTGTAAGTATTTGTATAGTCTATTGATTAATAAAACTAATCTTTAGACGAATTCCGCTGTGCACTAAACTCTGAGGTACATGTACCTGCAAACTACGTTCAGGTCCTTAACAGTTCCTTTACTTAGTTTTTGAACTAATCACGATCCTGTCAATTGGTATCAGAGCCTCTGGTTCTAGATTTTGGTTAGTATTGCAGGAATGTCAGGAGATTCATTCGCAACCCCGCCAAAGTTGAAGGCAGGCGAATATGACTCGTGGGCTATCAGATTTGAGGAACATGTCCTCTCGCTGGATGATGAGGTCTGGCAGATCATTGAACAAGGTAAACAACTCATCATGGATGAAACAGACAAGACCAAGGAGAAAGCACGAGCTCGGTACACTACCGCGGACTTTAAAAAGCTGCAAAAGAATGCTCAAGCCATGAAGGTACTTCATTCAGCACTGGAAGCAGGTGATCTTGCCAAGGTCCTGATCTACACAGACCCGTCAGAGGTCTGGAATGCTCTCAGGAGGATCTATGATGGTTCTGCAGACGTTCGGAGGAACAGGATCCTCACTGCACAGATGAAGTACAACAGCCTTCGTCAAGCTAAGGACGAGTCTATACATGGCTACCATTCAAGGTTTCAAGGATGTCTATCAATTCTATCAAGACTGGGAAAGGAGTATGAGAATTGGGAAGTTACTCATCATTTCCTACAAGGACTTGATCCAGAATGGGATGACATTTCAAGGACTTTGGCTGCTCTTCCTGATACAAAGAGAATCACTCTAGAAGATTTAGTCTCTAAGCTCGAAAGCAACATGCTTATTGAGAAATGCAAGCTGGAGGGACGTGAACCTCAGAGAGGAGCAGGACAGATTGCGTTGGTCAGTGAGAAAGGAAAGTCCAAGAAGTCCAAAGGGAAAGAGATTGAGTCTGAAGCAAAAACAAAAGACAAATCTGATTTGGTGCTTCTGTCCCAGGCATTGAGGGTCGCGAACCAGAAACTCAATTCGAAGAACTCTTCTTTAAAGCGCAATGCAAAGAAGGATGACGAATGCTTCTATTGTGGTAAAAAGGGTCATTTTGCCAAAGACTGCTGGAAGAAAAAGGAGGATAAGTCCAACAAGGAGAAATCCAATGATGAGAAATCAAAGGACAAGAGGGCAATGATCGCAGCATGGGGAGATTCAGAAGAGGACAGTGACTCGGGGAGTCAGTGCGGGAACAAGTCCTCAGGGAGGAACTTGTGTCTTATGGCCAAGGGAGGGTCATCAAAATCAGAGGTAAATCTTTCTTCTAATCCTTCTGAATTTAAATCTCGTGCTGATTTGTTACTCATTATTAAAAGTCTTTGTGATAAAAATGATGAGTTGACTAACATTCTTGCTGAGAAAGAAACTGAGATTGGTGAGAAGTCTGCCAAATATTCGGCAACTTCAGAGGGAACTCGTTGGGAAACAAAGGGCTGTTTCCAGATTGCAGGTACATGAACCTGACGTTAAGGTGAAGGCGAGTGTTCAAAGAACAAAGAAGTCCAAACCAGGTCTGGGTTATGGTGATGTTACCATCGCAAGGAGAGCTCAGAAAGCTGGAGAGCCCAGGAGTACTCCACGGGTAAAGGTGGATCTCGGAGATGAGGCTAAGACATATGGTAAGGGTTATCATATTTGGACAAAGTTCGCTCAGGGACAGAGACCAGCTGGCATTGACTTCAGCAAGCAAAAGGAAAAGCTTGCTGATAAGGAGAACTTCAGAGGGAAGAAGATATGTTTCCACTGTGGAAAGGAGGGACACTTTTGGGCAAAGTGTACTGCTAGGCAAGCCTCCAAAGACAAGGATCAGAAACCAGGTGGTTCCAAGCGAGGAACGCGTACCCAGCATGATCAGAGTGTCAAAACTGATACTAATTTGAATTCTTCCAAACCTGTTACTTGTGTTGATTTTAGTTCTGATAAACCCAAAAAGGCAAAGCTAATTTGGGTTCGTAAGAACTGACTGTTTGTGTGCAGCTGAAGAGAGGAACAGGTCCCTGGTATGTAGACAGAGGGTGCTGATGGGGATCAGGAGGAAGCTGATCAGGATCCAGGTGTTGTTAATGAAAATCCAGCCGAGGTACAGGTACCGGATGAACAGCATGAGGATCAGAGTCAGGGGGAACGAGTTCAGACTGCGTTCGTGTCCCTGATGGAGACCTGTAGGACTGAGGAATAAGTGGCGGACATTTTCACCAAGGCTCTAGGCAGGGAGTCTTTCGAGAAGTTCAGGATAGCGCTTGGCATGATATCTACTCAGTGAGGTACCTCTAACTTAACCTTCAATGATTGGTTAGAGTAGGGGTAGAGTAGTTATGCATATTAGCCTGAGGTATGTGATCCTGTCAACATGTGATAAGTTGATTGCATGTCTCACTTCTCGATTAAATGTGAAATTGTCATGTTTGTGCTGGAATTTCTTTCATTCCTAGCCTATGTACCTTCCGGATCTTGAACGTCACAAACCGCATGAAGGAAGTGTACTAAGCCACCTTAGCCATATACCCATTTGAGACTCGAAAAACACTCGAGGTACATCTTGTGTGATTTAAATGAGTGATTTCAGTTGTGATGTTGTTACATTATATAACCTTTTCGGTTAAGCCGATCCATCACAACGCCCCTTGAGGAGTCTATGAAAAGGTATGGGTATGGCATTCACTTGTTCAGGTCAGAGATCAGATCCAGGTACTTGAGTGAACACTGAGGTATGTGTACCAGTCAGATACCTGTCCAGATGCAATGGGGACTCAAAGGATATTGCGGACCAGCCGACGGTCAAGGGACCGACCGTCGAAGGCACCCAGGATGCGGAGATGCCAGTGGTTGCAGGAGGTTCAGGAACGAACCAGGAGGTTGATGTTGCTGAGGTGTTCAGCAGTCCGCCAGATGAGGTGGAGGTTGAGAACCTGGATGGTTCGGAGAAGGAACCTAATCCTGAAGGAAGCACCAAGGGAGTCGATGCTTCAGATGCCCTCATTCAAAGAGTTCTGGAGGAGCTAGAAGAGATGAGGACTAAGGCAACACCTCAGACCATGATGGGAGAATCCGAGAAGGATGTCGCCTCGGAGGACAGTGAGGAGGTCAAGAACCTCGAGACCACTGTTCAGTCAAAGAGGAGGGCGGCGAAAGTCAAGCCCACTGCAAAACGAGTCCAGCCTTTAAAAAGATGGGTTCGGGACCCTGTAAAGTTAAATGGTGGACTGTTCAAATGAGGGAAATGAAGCTGAGGTTCAGGAACCTCATGATGAAGAAAAGGTTTGTGTGGAGCAAAGACTTCAGAAGATCGAGAATGGGATCTTGGAATTGAAGGAAGGAATGGCACGGCTAAACTCAGAGTTTGGTGCTGTGAAAAAAAATAAATAAATAAGTCGTTAAGGCGGTGACAGAGATTGTCAGGGTTGGGAACCTAGTATCCGGGTCAGGTTCAAGAACCTGAATCAGAGAATGCTAATACCCTTCGCCATCATAGACTCACCCATTCCTTGCTCCCCACCGCATTAATCTTTTTGTTTTTCCCTGAACTTCGCACTCTTGATATTTTGCTTTTAATTTTGAAGTTTGCATGATTTCAATTTTATTGCATGTTTTGACTAACTCTATTGATGGCTAATGTGTTTTAACTGTCTAACCCTTATTTGATGATGCCAAAAGGGGGAAGAGTTAGTGGGGAACCTATCCAGGGGGAATCATGTCAGGTATCTGTTCTTGATACTGCTTACAAGTCCCTGCTTGGGCTTAGGGGGAATTGTTCCCATTTTTGATTCAGTGGATGGTTGACTAGTTAGATAACTAGGATTGAGGACTGTCATGGTTGATTTCTTGTTTTCTCTCGTGTGGGTTTGTCATCATCAAAAAGGGGGAAAATGTTGGATCCTGAGGATCATATACTCCGTGTGGTTTTGATGATGACAACACCTGGTTAACACTTTGACTGAGTGTGCAGGATCACGTTCCTATCAGAGTCTGAGCGAGGAACATGAACCTGAGTTGGCAGCTGAACGGGCAACTTTGAAGGAAGCCAAAGCTCCATGGTTTTAACAATTACTACACGGAGTAATTAGGCTAGCTGAAGCACAAAGAGTCTCAAACGCAATTACTGAAACTGAGTTAATGGAAAACATCAAGTGATTGTCTTTATAGCTCGGGAAGAGACACAAGTGCGGGGGTCGTTCTTGATTCACCTCTCTCAAACGGTTGAGCTGAGTTGTGTTCCGAGAAGGAGGAGCAGAAGGAGCCTGGGTATCACGTCAGTGTGTCAAGAGCTGCTGTTCTGCGAGTGGAGGCGAGTGAACGATTCGGAGGATCGTTGGAGGAACTTGTCCCTGAGAGTCACGATTGATGATTTGGAATCATCAGGTGTAAGTGACTGAGTTTTGTAGTAGTAGTTGATACTATTGCTTGTATACAAATAATGTAAGTATTTGTATAGTCTATTGATTAATAAAACTAATCTTTAGACGAATTCCGCTGTGCACTAAACTCTGAGGTACATGTACCTGCAAACTACGTTCAGGTCCTTAACAGTTCCTTTACTTAGTTTTTGAACTAATCACGATCCTGTCAATATGTATATATATTATTTCCAAATCCTAAGTTTCAGGCTGCTTCTCCAAGCTTCCCCACGCTTCTCAGCGTTTCGGAAACGGTAGCTCAGGCTGAGCTACCTTTTCCGTGCTTCTTAGGCCATACCTGCGCGAGAGACTCGAGTCATCAGGCAGTATAGCCTTAGTCTAGCCGAAAGTCACCTTCATGCTCGTAGAATCCTTCACCTTGAGGGTCAATTTTGGGGGAATTTTTGTCAAAGTTATTTGGCCATTGGTCATTTTATAACAATCAACAAAGAATTTCGCATCTTTACTTTTTTGGGTCTCTAATAAGTTGGCATTTTTAATCTCTAACATCCATTCATTCTCATCTTTCTCTTGAAGATCCACTTGAAATTAAATGTTTTACTTCAAAGAAAAAGTTCAACCAATTCTTATGTATGATTTTGCATCATTAACACAATTTACTCATTCCACAAAAAATCCTCTACCAGTTTTATAGCGTCAGAGTTTAGTCTCAATCATATAGGTTAGAAAATAAAGCCCAAATAATATTTATATACTAACTCGATTACTTGGTTTGGGTTCTTTCAATTTGGTTCCTTTTGCGGATTTTTTATCGTGTTATGTAGTTAGTTGATCAGTATCCCCAAGTCACTGATTTGATTCACCTGGTTTGCATTCCTTAAATTTATAAGGAATAACAAAGTATTTTTAGATGAAATTTTTGTGTATATAGAAGGGTTTTCAATTCATTTACAAGACTCATTATGAAGAAAAAGCAAAAATGGTAAGAATCTTAAATTGGACCTCCAAGTTTACTGGGTTGGCTTCTCACACCGCGCACGTGGTTGCTCTCAAACGGCGTCGTATTTCATATAATTTTCCAATTCATTTTCTGATTTGAGCGTGGTCGAGACCGACTTCCAGCCTCGTCCCTTACATCCCAAACCCTAACATCTCCGTAAAACGACTGCAAACCCCTCTCTCCACTGAAACTCCATTCGAGGGCGCTATCGCATTTCCCTCTTCCCGACCCCTAAGGATTCTAGATTTCTCTACTAAATCCAGTTTTAGCTATGTATCTGTACAGTCTCACGCTGCAGAAGCCCACCGGCGTAGTCTGCGCAATCAACGGCAGTTTCTCCGGCGGAAAATCCCAGGAAATCGTCGTCGCTAGAGGAAAGGTCCTGGATCTACTTCGCCCTGACGAAAATGGTAAGCTACAGACCATTCTCTCTGTTGAAGTCTTTGGCGCTATTAGGTCTTTAGCTCAGTTTAGGCTCACTGGAGCTCAGAAGGACTATATCGTTGTGGGCTCTGATTCGGGGCGCATAGTGATTTTAGAGTATAATAAGGAGAAAAATGTGTTGGATAAAATTCACCAGGAAACGTTTGGTAAGTCTGGTTGTAGGCGTATTGTTCCAGGGCAGTACTTAGCTATTGACCCTAAAGGGAGAGCTGTTATGATTGGGGCGTGTGAGAAGCAGAAACTTGTGTATGTTCTGAATAGGGATACTGCAGCTAGGTTGACTATTTCCTCTCCTTTGGAGGCTCATAAATCACATACCATTGTGTATTCTATATGTGGTGTGGATTGTGGTTTTGATAATCCCATTTTTGCGGCTATTGAGTTGGACTATTCGGAGGCTGATCAGGATCCTACTGGTCAGGCCGCAAGTGAAGCTCAGAAGCATCTTACTTTTTACGAGCTTGATTTGGGCCTGAATCATGTGTCCAGGAAGTGGTCGGAGCAAGTTGATAATGGTGCGAATATGCTGGTGACCGTACCTGGTGGGGGGGACGGTCCAAGTGGTGTTCTAGTATGTGCTGAGAATTTTGTGATTTATAAGAATCAGGGACACCCTGATGTCCGGGCTGTCATTCCGAGAAGAGCTGATTTACCTGCTGAGCGAGGGGTTTTAATTGTTTCCGCTGCTACCCATAGACAAAAAACAATGTTCTTCTTTTTATTGCAAACTGAGTATGGTGATGTATTCAAGGTCACTCTTAAACATGAGAATGATAATGTTTCGGAATTAAAAATTAAATACTTTGATACTATACCCGTGGCGTCATCGATTTGTGTCCTGAAATCAGGGTTTCTGTTTGCTGCATCTGAGTTTGGCAATCATGGTTTATACCAATTCCAGGCCATTGGCGATGAAGCAGATGTTGAGTCATCATCTGCCACATTGATGGAAACTGAAGAAGGATTCCAGCCAGTATATTTTCAGCCTAGGGGACTTAAGAATCTTGTTAGGATTGATCAGGTTGAAAGTTTGATGCCCATAATGGATATGAAAATTAGCAATATTTTTGAAGAGGAAACTCCTCAGATATTCACACTTTGTGGGCGAGGTCCACGATCTTCTCTGCGGATCCTCAGACCGGGCTTGGCTATTAGTGAGATGGCCGTTTCACAGCTTCCTGGCGTCCCAAGTGCCGTTTGGACTGTGAAGAAGAATGTAACTGATGAATTTGATGCGTATATCGTTGTTTCTTTTGCAAATGCTTCCCTTGTGCTTTCTATTGGTGAGACAGTTGAGGAAGTCAGTGACAGTGGATTTTTGGATACTACCCCTTCGCTTGCAGTCTCTTTGATCGGTGATGACTCTTTAATGCAAGTTCATCCGAGTGGAATTAGGCATATTAGAGAAGACGGGCGTATTAATGAGTGGAGAACTCCTGGAAAGCGGACGATTGTAAAAGTTGGATCCAATAGACTTCAGGTGGTTATTGCTTTAAGTGGTGGTGAACTTATATACTTTGAGGTGGATTTGACTGGTCAGTTGATGGAAGTTGAGAAGCATGAAATGCCAGGCGACGTGGCTTGCTTGGACATTGCACCTGTCCCCGAAGGAAGACAAAGGTCTCGTTTCCTTGCAGTTGGCTCATATGACAGCACCATTCGAATATTGTCTTTAGATCCAGATGACTGTATGCAGATTCTCAGTGTTCAGAGTGTTTCTTCGCCTCCAGAGTCACTTCTTTTCCTTGAAGTGCAAGCATCTATTGGTGGTGAAGATGGTGCAGACCACCCTGCGAGTTTATTTTTGAATGCTGGTTTACAGAATGGTGTTTTGTTTCGAACAGTTGTCGACATGGTAACTGGTCAGGTGTCTGATGCGCGATCAAGATTCTTAGGATTGAGACCTCCAAAGCTCTTCTCCGTTATGGTAAGAGGTCGCCGAGCTATGCTTTGTTTATCTAGTCGACCATGGCTTGGTTACATTCACCAAGGACATTTCTTATTGACACCTCTTTCCTACGAGACTCTAGAATTTGCAGCTTCTTTTTCTTCCGATCAGTGTGCAGAAGGTGTAGTTTCTGTTGCTGGAGATGCTTTGAGAGTCTTTACTATTGAAAGACTTGGAGAAACATTCAATGAAACTGTTATCCCTTTAAGGTACACCCCAAGAAAATTTGTACTTCAGCCTAAGCGCAAAATGCTGGTAATCATTGAAAGTGATCAAGGAGCATTGACGGCAGAAGAACGCGAGGCTGCAAAAAAGGAATGCTTTGAAGCAGCCGCCATGGGGGAGAATGGAAATGACAATGGGCAGATGGAAAATGGTGATGATGAGGACAAAGATGATTTGCTTTCTGATGAGCAATATGGTTATCCAAAGGCAGAATCTAGCAAGTGGGTTTCTTGTATTAGGGTGCTGGATCCTAGGACAGCAACGACAACTTGTTTATTGGAACTTCAGGAGAACGAAGCAGCATTCAGTATATGCACCGTAAATTTTCATGATAAGGAACATGGCGCTCTTTTAGCTGTTGGCACTGCAAAATCATTGCAGTTTTGGCCTAAAAGGAGTGTGACTTGTGGGTATATCCACATTTATAAATTTGTGGAGGATGGAAAAACTCTTGAGTTGCTTCACAAGACACAAGTTGAAGGTGTACCTCTTGCTCTATGCCAGTTCCAGGGCAGATTACTAGCTGGAATAGGGCCAGTGCTGAGGTTGTATGACTTGGGAAAAAGAAAATTGCTTAGGAAGTGTGAAAATAAATTATTCCCCAATACTATTATGTCCATCCACACCTATCGTGATCGAATTTACGTGGGCGATATTCAAGAGGTATGTTTTGGACTGTCAGGTTACAGTTTATTAGTCCCTGCTCTGTGGTATTTCGTTTCACCATATTTGGTGCTCAATATGTTCTCTATCCTCTCTATTTATTTCTTGTTATATTAGTACTGCTAAATCTCATGGATATCAGTTTTCTTTTTATACTGGGCTAAACTTTTCAAATGCAAACAAGAAGTTTCTCAAGTTATTGTAGCTGTCTTTTTACCCTTTATAAATCATGTGTTGTAAAACATTACAAGCATGTGAGAAGTTTGTGCATGTAAAAGTAACACATCCTTGAACAACTTTAGCATTTTTGTTGTGCACACTACGAACTGGAGGAATACACCTGAAGCATATCTAGTAATTCTTTTCATATTCTACTTGGAATATGGTACTAAATGTTTCTCTTTCTGCAGTCATTCCACTACTGCAAGTATAGGAGGGATGAAAACCAATTATACATTTTTGCTGATGATGTCGTTCCAAGGTGGCTCACTGCATCATATCATGTTGATTTTGACACCATGGCTGGGGCAGACAAGTTTGGAAATATTTATTTTGTCCGACTGCCACAGGATGTATCTGATGAAGTTGAAGAAGATCCAACTGGAGGAAAGATAAAATGGGAACAAGGAAAGCTCAATGGAGCCCCAAACAAAGTTGAAGAGATTGTACAGTTCCATGTTGGTGATGTGGTGTCCTGTTTACACAAGGCATCTCTGATACCTGGTGGCGGAGAATGCATCATTTACGGAACGGTGATGGGAAGCTTAGGGGCGTTGCTTGCTTTCACTTCCCGGGATGACGTCGACTTCTTTTCGCACCTGGAAATGCATATGAGGCAAGAGCATCCACCTCTGTGTGGAAGAGATCACATGGGATACAGATCAGCATATTTTCCTGTTAAGGTGTGTTGTTTCCCATTTGCAATTCTTTATCTGAATTACTTTCATAATTAACACTCAGCGTTTGTTTTTTATATATTTATTTAATTCTGAAGATATGTACATGGTTTCGATGCTTTATACGGAGGTCTGATTGGGTATCATGTTCCAACAGGATGTGATTGATGGAGACCTGTGTGAACAATTTCCCACCCTCCCCATGGACATGCAAAGGAAAATTGCTGAAGAGTTGGATCGGACCCCTGCAGAGATACTGAAGAAGCTTGAAGAAGCGCGGAACAAAATTATATAATTAAGAATGGATCGGAGGGGCTGGTCTACTTTGTATCTTGCGAGTTCTACTTGTACTTTAAGTGATCCACACTGGTAACATTCTGTGTAAGATCTTTCAGGATCGTTCGTTAGCCTCCTGTTGCCATCTTTAATCAAGTTCCACACTGAATATCACCTTTTTACTTGGATACTTATGATAGCTGTCGGCTCTATTAATCATTGTTAGTTGCTAGCTGGAAGGACAAAAGGTTACTGCTGATATTGATTTTTGAAACAGTAGGTCAAATGGGTTTTGGACAGAAAGTGCCTTGCCAAAATACAAGGTTTACAATTTTGAGCAGCATTTGGAAAACTTCGAATTAGCCTTTTTTTCCCTTTCGTACCATTTATTTTGAAAGGATTTGAAAAATACTCTTTTTTTGTTGGTAAAATTGCTACCGAGGTGTGTTCAATTTACTTATTTTCGGTAAGTCAGCATCCACTTGACATCCTACATGATAAAATCAAAATAACTAACAATTTTAAGTGAAAGAAATCTCAGACTCTAGGAAGGGATTTTATGAGATGGCCCAGCCCTAAAGCAGCAAGAGCATGGGTTACGAGAAGATGGTGGGCAGCTGATAGAGGACCATATTGAACAGGTGGCTGAGACTGCAACAGCTTTTGTGATGCCGGGCGTGGTAAAGAAGGCAAGGTTTAGGGAGAAAGGAAAGAATCTGTCTTTTTGAGATGAACTTATTTACTGAAGTATTTAATTTAAATTAATTGAATTGAATTTAATTTAATTTAAATACTTAAATTACTATCATGTCTCTTTTCTACCATTCATTTCTCACCATCAACATCATAACTACTCACCCCAATCCTATCGCCACAATCATCCACCTCAATCCCACCACCAGTATCCCTCACCATCACAACAACACCAGCCACTTCATATCCCACCACTCACCTCTTCACCCACCACCACAACACAATCGAGAATTCCACCACCACAGTACCACCCATCCAAATCTCACCTCAATTCCAAATCACAATCACCCACCCTAACCCACAACCACACACAATCCCACCACCACAACCAAATCTCCCCACCCTCACAACACCACCTACCCCCAATTCCACCACCACAACCATCCACCACACTCCCATCACTCACCTTTTATCCCACCATCCACAATTCCACCACCGCAACACCACATATCCAAATTTCATCCTAATCTCAACAGGGGCGGCTCAACAGATTTAATGGCCTAAGGCGAAATTCAAAAAGAGGCATTTTGATGACGACTTCAATCATTTCGAGAGATGATAATACCTACAATTTAAAGCAAAAAATACATCATAACTAGACAATTCAAAATAAAAAATCAAACATATTCTATAAGATATCCAAAAGTAAAGTTTGGTGATATGTAAGATTTTAAAATTTTCCATCTTCTGATAGAAGAGGCAAAATTTTCCATCATGATTATAAAAATAAGTCTCCAATAGCTTGTGATCTCACAGTATAACTTAATAAATATGTAAATGTTTGCATTGTCATTATTTTGAACATGGAATAAATCAACAGCGTTTACCAAAGCCTACTAACTAACTACACTTCTTCCATTCCACAAGCTACAAAGAATGTTCTAGCTCAAAGATTGAGTCCCCACCCTATATCATTGAAAATGATGTTCAACAACTTGTGAGTATTGACCTGAAAAACCTCACAACTTAAAAAACTAATATAACCATATGGAGGAGGGTAACCCATTAATATTATAAGTTCAACAGAGTCACCATCCTTTCGCATTTCAGGAAGCCATCCAGAGACATGGTTCCTAACAATATTCACATATTCATCAATCTTGTGGTTATGGGCATTAAACAACACTATGGAGACATATTGGTAAACTACCATGTAGGTGCAATCACTTTCGCCAAATTTAGCAGCGAGCCCCTGAAAATAAAGGAGATTATAATAAAGACTAGAGACGGAACATTAAAGTTTTGAGTTCCCCTGCACCAGCATTACAGAGCATTATGTGGCATCATAATTTGATTGAAGTCACAGGGTCTGATTATGATGAAATGCAAGCATTTCAAGTATATTTTGATCATCATATTCAGTGAGGTAGGATAGGGGTTACCCACCCATTCCTGGTTACTAGGACTAGAGATAGGACGGTTTGTTTTTCCGTCCCACCATTGCATAAACACTGCAATGATGGAGTGAAAGTCTCACCCCTCATAACTTGAAGCACCAACCTCCACAAACTCAGCGCGCTACGCGACTAATCCCCTGAACCTTCAAATGCTTGTCAAGTCTCTCTAGGACTTTTGTATCAACTCCACATCCTGTAATATCTCAACTCAAAAGCACATATAACATCACGTAACTCGCATCACAAAATTTAAGAAATCATGCAAATCATACATATCAAAACCTCATAGCATCGAACATCATCTCATAAAATCACAGTATCTTCATCGTAGCATACACAAATCTGAAAAAAAAAAAAAAAAAAAAAAAAGGTGGCCTAGCTACCACTAATGTATGCTAAAAAATAGTAAACGTGCTGACACGACAGACTCTACTACCCCACCCCACAATGTTGAACATAGCCGTGTCCTCACGGATCGACTTATGCTCAAGGGCGGGTCATGCAACACAACCAAATAACATTGATGACAAAGAAATAAATAAAGAAGAAAGAAAACAGAAACTCCCCTAGAACTAGGCAGAGTCGTCTGTGGGTTCGCTGGGGGATGAGGGAGACTCCCGCGTAATCACGTACTCCAGAGGGATCGGCTGCTCTGGAACCCACCCTCCTGGCCATTTGTCTGCGGGTGATAAGCTGTGGATGTACGGTGATGAACGTGATATTGTTTTAGTGTGGTAGCCATCATCCTATTGCAGAAATGTGTCCCCTGATCACTGATTATAGCCTTAGGCACTCCGTGTCTGCAAAATATGTTAGTGCGAAGAAAATCCACTACAGTTTTAGCATCATTACACCGAGTAGCCTTAGCTTCTACCCACTTGGACACATAATCTACAGTCACTAAAATGTATAAATAACCATGTGATGCAGGAAATGGACCCATAAAATCAATACCCCATATATCAAACACTTCATCAACGACAATCGGCATCTGAGGCATCTCATGTTTAATGGATATATTCCCTATGCGTTGGCATCTATCACATCGTTTGCAATGCTCATATGAATCTCTAAAAATATGCGACCAATAAAATCCACTGTCTAGTATTTTCCTAGCTGTTCTTTTCGGGCCAAAATGACCACCACATGCATGCTCATGACAGAAACTAAGCACAGAAGAAATCTCATCATCAGGGATGCATCTCCTAAGTATTTGGTCTACGCCTATTTTCCACAAAAATGGATCATCCCATATATAATATCTAGCATCATGCTTAAGTTTCAGACATTGAGCTTTAGAGAAAGAAGGTGGGCATTTACCTCCGACCAGGTAGTTCACTATATGAGCGTACCATGGGATTTTACCTGTGATGGCGTAGAGGTGCTCATCTGGGAATGTCTCAGTAATCTGCCCAGCTTCTTCCTCCGTCACTAATCGACTCAGGTGGTCAGCAACTGTGTTCTCAACTCCCTTCTTGTCCTTGATTTCGAGGTCAAATTCTTGCAGCAGTAAAATCCAACGAATCAGCCTCGGCTTAGCCTCCTTCTTCGTCATCAAGTACCTAATAGCTGCATGATCAGAGAACACAATTACTTTAGTACCCAATAAGTAAGGTCTGAATTTTTCTAAAGCAAAGACAACAGCTAGCAATTCTTTCTCAGTGGTGGAATAATTTCTCTGAGCCGCGTCCAAGGTACGCGAAGCGTAGTAAATGACAACTGGCTTCCTGTCTTCTCTCTGTCCGAGCACTGCTCCCACTGCATAATCACTGGCATCGCACATAATTTCAAATGGCTGGCTCCAATCGGGTGCTCGAATAATAGGCGCACTAGTTAGCGCAATTTTTAGCTCGTCGAATGCCTCTCTGCACTGATCTGTAAACTCAAATGGTACATCTTTCTGCAACAAGTTAGATAAGGGCAGAGCTTTCTTGGAAAAATCCCTAATAAAACGACGATAAAAACCAGCATGCCCCAGAAACGATTTAATATCACGCACCGTGGAAGGGTAAGGCAGACTAGAAATCAAATCTATTTTCGCTTTATCCACCTGAATCCCCTCTCGGGAGACTATATGCCCTAAGACCACACCATGTGTAACCATGAAATGACACTTTTCGTAGTTCAGCAATAAATTCATAGACACACACCTTTCAAGTACTCTACTCAAGTTGTCTAGGCATGCATCAAAAGTGTCACCATGCACAGTAAAATCATCCATAAAAACCTCAATGAAACTACCAATCATGTCGGAGAATATGCTGGTAACCAACCGCTGAAAGGTTCCAGGCGCATTGCACAAACCAAAAGACATACGTCTAAATGCAAAAGTGCCAAATGGACATGTGAAAGTAGTTTTATCTTGGTCCTCAGGTGCGATAGGGAGTTGGTTATAACCCGAAAAACCATCAAGAAAACAAAAATATGGCTTACCTGCCAGCTTGTCCAACATCTGATCAATAAATGGAAGAGGAAAGTGATCCTTACGCGTCACTGCATTCAGCTTCCTGTAGTTTATGCACATACGCCATCCATTCTTAACACGTGTAGTGACCATCTCGCCGGCTTCATTCTTCTCAACTGTGATGCCCGTCTTTTTCGGCACCACGTGTACGGGACTTACCCACGGGCTATCTGAAATAGGGTAGATAACATCAGCATCTAAAAGCTTTTGTACCTCTTTGCGCACTACCTCCATCATCACTGGGTTCAAGCGACGCTGCGGCTCTCTCGAAGGCTTAGCTCCATCTTCTAGCAAAATTCGATGCATGCACACCACCGGGCTTATCCCTCGTATGTCTCCAAGCGTCCAACCTATAGCCAATTTGTTAGTTTTAAGTACCTCTATGAGCTTTTGTTCTTGTTCATCCTCAAGTCCGCTCTTAATGATCACTGGGAGAGTGTCATTTTCGCCCAAAAATGCGTACTTCAAATGTTCAGGGAGAGGTTTCAGTTCTACAACCGGTGCCTGCACAGAAGAAGGCAACGAAGAATTAGTTTTAAATAACTGAATTTGATTAACCTCATACCTGGGCGTCAGAGGACGAGAAATGTCGAGCTGTGCGAGTATGGCACGTATGTCCTCGTAGAGAGCGTAGGAATCCTTCTGTGTAAAAATGGCACTCTCCAGTGCTACCCTCAATAGGTCTTCGCCGCTGGTGCTTTGTATTTCATGTACTACATCGTCCAACGCATCCAATGCATTTACCGTCGCGTGCTCAGGTGGGTGTTGCATAGCCTTGAATAAATCAAATTTTATTGTCTCGTCTTCCACCTCCATAGTCAGCACCCCTGAGTCGCAATCAACCTTCATCTTTGACGTTTTCAAGAAGGGGCGACCAAGTAGGATAGGTGGATGATCAGCCGGATCACTATTGTCCATTCTGAGCACGTAGAAGTCAGCTGGAAAGATCAAGTCACCAACCTGCACTAAAACATCTTCAATGATACCTTCAGGTCGCTTACAAGATCTATCTGCCAATTGAATCGTTAGTCCAGGTGGCTTCAAAGGTCCAATGCATAATCTCGAATACAAAGAGTAGGGTAAAACATTGATAGACGCACCGAGATCAAGCATGCAATTTTCGACTCTAATGTTGCCTATAACACAAGGGATGGTAAACATACCTGGGTCTCCGCATTTAGGAGGTATCTTCCTTTGAATAACTGCAGAAACATTAGCATTGAACATTACCTGCTCAGGTTGAGTTGAACGGCGGCGATTAGTGCACAAATCCTTGAGAAATTTAGCGTAACGTGGAATCTGCTTAATCGCCTCGAGTAGAGGAATATTGATTTCAACTCTTTTGAAGAGATCCCACACTTCTTTATCGATCACTTGCTTCTTAGGGGCCTTAACCTGCAATGGAAACGGCAAATGGGGGTCAGTACGGCAAAGTTTGGGATTTTCGTCAGTGGGTAACGCGCCAGTAGTAGACTTTAGGTTGGCGCGCCGGTTGTTAATGTTCTCATCAGGCGCGCAAATTGTGTCGACCGCGTCTTCTTCATACATTATCCGCGCTCCGGGAGAAGACATTACCGATTCGCGCGTCTGGATAATGTTGTCATCCGGCGCGTGACTCGCTGTTTCCGTTTCCCTATCTCCCTCTTCTGGACCCTTGAGCACCTTCCCTCGCCTCAAAGTCATAGCGCTAACATTTCCCTTCGGATTGGGAACCGTTTGAGAGGGCAATTTGCCCTCGTCATTCTTCAACTCATTGACGACCATGATCAACTGCGACATTTGCTTTGATAACTCCGCAAGAGCACCATCCGTCTTCGCTTGGTATTGCTGAAAATTCACTGCAAGATCATTAACAGTTAACGGGTTAGTCTGACCTGGCTGATTATAGTTCCTCCTTTGTTGATGCTGATCAGCATTGTTGTAACCCTCCTGTTGCTGACGAAATGGTGGCCGATAAAACTGGTTCTGCTGTTGAGGCGCGGCTTCCTCCTTAGGAAATCCACCTTCATTCTTCCAACTATATCCATTCGCGGCTAATCCAAACTTCCTCTGAGGTGGTCTGTTATTGAAATTCTGATATCCTCCTAGAGTGTTCACCTCTGCTGGATTGTCTTCGTACAAGGATGGACACGAATCAGTCTTGTGGTTGGTAGCACCACAAAATTCACAAGGCTTCACCACATTAGCTTGTCCCACCATCATCTTCTGCATCATGTCCTTCAGCTCTTTGATTTCTGCAGCCATGTGGTTGTTGGGTGAGTCTGCCTGTGATACATTCCTTGTTCTGCTCGTATCCTCCCTTCGATTGATCTCCTCCCTGAAACGAGCACTTTCAGCGGTCTCAGTAATCAAATTACGTACCTCAGATGGTGTCAAGTTCAACACCGTGCCACCAGCTGCAGCATCCAACATCATACGCTCGAGAGGTCTCAATCCATCCAAAAGATATTCCACCAACATCCTTTCCGGGACTCCTAAGTTACAGCAGCTTTGCTCCAATGCGTTGAACCTCTCCTTGTAGTCATATATCGACTCGCTTGGTCCTTGTTTGATATTGGAAAGTTCTCTGCGCACTTGTGTTGCCTTTGCTGGCGGGTAGTATTTGTCTAGAAACTTCCGCTGCATTTGGTCCCAAGTGCGAATACTACCTGAAGGAAGAGACAAAAACCATGATTTTGCTAAGTCAGTCAAACTCAAAGGAAATACTCGAAGCTTAAACCTGTCCTCCGAAGCTGCGTAGGGTCTCAATGTTTGGCAGATTCCGGTGAATTCTTGTAAATGCCTCGTCGCTACCTCTCCCGGTAATCCGCCAAACTTGGGTAAGTGGTGCACCACAGAAGTCTTTACCTCAAAATCGTCCTCTTCTGCACCAGTATTGATGCACCATGGCTGCTCATTGAAGTCTGGTGCAGCCAGCTCTCTCATTGTTTGTTCCGGTCTTTGGGCACGCCTGTATGGCTGATGCCCGTAAGGTTGCTGCTGCACATATTGCTGAGGCGGTGGGTTAGGCTCATTGAAACCTTCTGCTCGTGCCCCTGCATCCCTAGCCAGAAATTCCCTTTCGCGGAGTTCCCTCTGGCGCGCTCTAAATACTCGCTCCGGCTCTTCATAAAATGGTGGAACCTGCACATCCGGATTTCCTGGTGGTGGTAAAGGATGGTTGTTGTTGTTGACCTGATTTTGTTCATTGTTTTGGCGGCCATCACCATTAACACTACCTGTGTGCGACATGCTGGAAAGAGCAATTCACCGCAACAACAAAAAAAAACACAAAGAAATAATTGAAAACTAAATATAAAAGGAAAAGAAAAAAAAACTCTTCACTGTAGCAGTTCCCCGGCAACGGCGCCAAAATTTGACGCGCGTCGTTGTGCGCGCCAAACTTGTATTTATAATTCCAAGCTCTAGCTAGTGTAGCGGCAAGCAAGGGTCGAACCCAAGAGAACTGACTGTGAAGCGGTTTCCTGTGAAGACTGAACTAAAGAGGGGTTTTGAGTGAGTGGTCGCAAGAACGAATGTAATAAAAGTGTGGATGTCAATCGAGAGAAGTATTCAGCTCAGGGAATTCATTAGTGACTGTTATCATCGACTTCTAAAGATACGATTCTAATCAAATGCGTGGTCACTCCGACAAAGGTAATGACCTGAAGTACCCCGACAAAGGTGATACTAAGCCTAGATTCTACTACTTGTTTCCACGACAAAGCTTCGACAAGAGTTAATAATCAGAATTGATGAGCGGATAGTTTCACGACAAAGTATACGCTAACCGTGCAATACAATTCAGGCAAATTAAGATCCAGAACTTACGAATGAATAGAAATATGCATTAAATCCAAGTCTCAAACATGAATGTCTCCAATTGAAAACCCTAAACTGAAACAGAAGTTTAGCTACTCATATTCATAACTGCAAAATACATTAAACTGAAAGAAATAACAAAAACTGTTCGGAATTACTATTCACCGCCGGAAAACACTGTTCACGCCGGAATCACTGTTCACGCAATCTCCAAAACTCCGTCCGTCCTCCGTCAAACCTCCGTCGTCCCAAACTCTTCTGTGTCCTCGAAAAAACTGCCGTCCCAATCTTCCGAAACCCTAATTGAGATCGGGCTGTAAATTGATTTCGGGCCGCGGGCCCGACTGCTGACGTCATCATAAACCTAGCGCGCCCCATGAAGACATTATGCCGCACGCCCGAAGAATACATTAACGCTCGGCGCGCGACACTAATGTCGCCTGCTGGCGCGCGACTCACTGCAATGCACTCCCATTTCCGCCAACGCCGATTTCTTCCATAAAAACACCGTTTTGAGCCGCAAGTCTCTTCTCATGTATTCCGAACACCTGAAATGCAAACAACACTAAGAGGTAACTGTTCACATCAAAACATGTCGAAATAGTTGGGTTTAAATGGTTTAGCGAGTCGTATAAATACTCCCCCATCAGTGGTGCTGGTACTAGCTGCGTCCTAGGCGGAAAGAAATAATCCAACACCCTATAGGCGTTGAACGTTGCGTCCAACTATGACTGGGCGAAGGCCGGTGGTGGCTGCTCACCATCTTTGGGTGCTCTCCTATGCGCGGCTCTCCTGGAGCAGGCAGCTGAAGACTCAGCCTCCTCTGTCGCTGCTGGCTGCCTACGGCGCTTGTCTGTCGGTAGTGGCTCGTGGTACCTCTGATCCAAATGATAAGTCCAGGCAAACTGATCAGGCCGCAGCGGACGAGTCGTGATAGCGCGGGAGTCTCCCTCATCCCCCAGCGGACCCATATATAGCTCTACCGAGTTCTAGGAGAGTTTCTGTTTTCTTTCTTCTTTATTTCTTTCTTTGTCATCTATGTTATTTGGTTGTGTTGCATGACCCGTAGATGGCATCAGCTTTTGTACCGAACGTCGCTCCAACCCCAATTTTCCTATAATTGGTCTATCTTCTACCCAGGAACTCGTCATCAGGTTCATTCGCATCCCACACCGATACATCTGAAAATCCAGAGATATCCCATACGAGTTGCGATTCTGGAATGTTAGGGTCACCCTCCATATCCATTTCCTCTAAAATTTCCATCTCGTCTATCAAACTCATCTTGTATTGGCATGTCTAGTGATTCGAATGTTTACATAACCATATGATCAAAATCAAGGTCCTCTATTTTATTACAAGGGAGGGGAAGTAGACAACAATGAAAGAGAGGGCCGATGCAGTGGGGAAGGCTAGGTAGGGAGCATCAACATTGGGGAAAATAGAAAATAATGAGAGGTAAGGGTAGTGAAGGCACGAGAGAGAGATGCAGTGGGAGAAGTAGGGTTGAATGACAAATGAGGAACGGAGGAGAGCCATTTATCAACAATATTTCATTATTGGACCGGCAACATCTGACAATTCACATTATTGGACAAGCATCATCTGACAATTCACTGTTGATCAACATCAATGGCAGCCGACAGGCTTTGGAAGATTCCCAGATGATTCCGGCAACAACGTTGCCGGGTGACACATGGCAGCTGAGGTGTCCGCTATTTGCCACCTAGGTTGTTTTCTAAGGATCCCGGCAGCAATGTTGCCGGTTTGTTGAGAAATGCAACAAACCGGCAATGGTGTGGCCGGGAAGAATAAGAAATGGGGCATTTGTGAAATCAGATTTGTATGAAACGTATTTGTGAAACTAATATTGCCAAACAACATAAATCTAAATTTTTTTCTCCCTAACTTAATATTTCACTTTTTACTAAGAAGTTCAATGTGACCATGGTCAACAACGTATTGAAATTTAGAAAAAACTTTAGAATTGCCCAAAGGGCAAATCTAAATTTCCCAAATACTCCATCTAGGAAAATCCTTTCTCAAATGTCCTCTCTTTTAAGAGACTGGTCTCTTAAGTTTTTCAATGAGACTGGTCTTGTCAAGATCGGTCTCTTAAAAGATAGGCTGAGCTGGCTCGAAATTGGTTACATGTCACCAATGAAATCGAATGCCCAGATCAACCGCCTGCCACGTAGGAGACCGGTTTTAATAAAATCAGTAAGTTACATGATACAATTCTTACTAAGACAGGTTACTTTCATGAGACCGGGCTTAGTAAGACCAGTCTCATGATGATAACAAATCAGCCGTTCTCCTCTTCCACTCTCTTCTCTTCTCAACATTATTCTCTCATCAAGGCCTCGGGTTCTCAATCAAATTGACCAACTTGAAGGTTGTAGAAAGTCTATATTGTGGTAAGGAAATTTTCTATATGTTATATTTATTATATATATGTAAGGGTTGATCAGAATTCATGTTTTTTGGTTTGTTGAATTAGTTATGATATGTTCGAAATCATGTTATGTGAAAATATATGTTAGAGTTATGATATGTATGTTAGGATTGATTAGAAATCATGTTATTTAAATAGGATGAATTTGATTATTTTTGTGAAATTTTTGGTTTATTTACTTGAATGTTGATTTGGTTGAATTGTGTGGTCGTTTAATTGGTTGGTTTATTCGGTTACTTGTGTGTAGGTGTTGTAAACACAAATAAAAAACATCAAATCAGACCCAATGGTTATGTCAATGTTGGAAATCCTGGACATGTTCGTAATAGTATAGTTTGACCGGGATGAGATGAAATTCTTAGACCAACTCGATATGGAGGATGTTTTCATAGTTCCAGAACCTTAACATGTATGTGATATCCCTGGATTCAATGATGTCTCGGCATGAGATTCGAATGAACCCGATGATGAATTTTTCGGTAGAAATTATGGACATTTTGGGACAATTGTGGTGGAAGCTACATTTAGCAGAAAATCATATGCAGTCTATGATGTTCAGAAGTATTCTATATTGAATTGGGTTGAATATTCGACAAAGAAGGCAGACTCTCGATTGTTGGTTCTTCACTGTCGGGAAGGTGAGAGGAAGTGTCCATGGCGGATTGGGATAATGAAGAAAAAAGCTCATCATATTAGGAGGTTACAAAGTATTGAGGGGATCGAACACGCAACAATGACTACATTGCAAAATAGAATTTCCACCTGACGAGAAATTTCATAGCCATGGAAATCGGCGATGTAATTAGTGAACAATTGAGATTATCCCCTGCTGAAATAAGAGCTAGCGTCTTCAAGGATTACGGTTTGGAAATACAATACTTGAAAGCATGGCAAGCCAGACAACAAGCCTTGATAAACGTTTTTGGAGATTGGAATGAATCATTTAGAAAACTTCCACATTTTATGCAGGCATTGGAAGAATCTAATCTCGGAACCGTTGTGAAATGGCATCACACCCGAGATGAAGAAAATGTTTTTATGATCATAAAACGGGTATTCTAGGCATTTGGTCTAACAACTAATGCGTTCAAGCACTGTCGGCTCGTGTTGTGCATTGATGGAACTAATTTATACGGGAAGTATGATAGAAATTGCTTGTCGCTGTGGCACTGGACGCCAATAACCACATATTGCCAATTGCATTTGCGTTGGTGGAGAGCGAGAATAACTAAAGTTGGAAGTGGTTTATGAAGTGCATGCTAGAGGGGGCGACAGACCGTGATGAGCTGTGTGTAATTTCGATTCTCCACAAGGGAATCATACATGTAATGCTGGAACCTGAATGTGTTGCTCCTAGAGCCTATCCCTGTGTTTGTATTAGACACTTGCAGAGCAACTTCAACGTGAAGGTAAAGGATTCAACTATGGAGAAAAAAATTAGGTCACGTGGCGCACCAGAGACAGAAGATCAAATTTGATAGAGAATACACAGAGTTGATCGATTTCCTGCATTATAAACCACAAGTTGTGAATTGGTTGGATAGTATTCCCTGGTCAAAGTGGTCATTGGCATACGACGAGGTGGTAGACGATGGGGTTCTATGATGATAAATGTCACTGAATATTTCAACAACATTCTAAAGGGTGGCCGAGACCTGTCAGTTTGTGCTCTTTGTCCAATTCACTTTCTTGCAGTGCAATGCATATTCTTGCAAGCGTCGAAAAAACTACCACAAAAATGTTGGATTGTTCACGCTGAAAATAGACTTGAAGATGAGGAGATTAAGGAAAAGCACAATATCATCGAGTTCAGGGTTTTGACGCGGCAAGAGGGAGTTTTCAAGTTACCACTTTAAGGAAGCATTATATTCATGCATTAAAGTTATAGGAGGGTACATGCACATGCGATAAATGGGAAGTTTTCCACTAACTTGGTTGTATGTAAGAGTTAGGGTATCCCATACACCGACTTGTACTGAAGGATGATTGAGTTAATGTATGGAGTCGCACTGTTGTGCTATAACATCATTGAGTGGCATCATCCATCTGGAGTAATGCACCAATTTGAATTCAGATAATTAATTCATGCAGCACCGCGATTGTCTATCGACCCTAAGCATGGTTTGACGTGAAAAAAAGAAAGAATTGGTCCGTAAAATTGCTCGAGTAAATTGAGATGTGGAGAGGTCGAGGCGATCAAATTGTTGAGGGAGAGGATGACAAAGATGTCGATGCTCCTACACCCGAGAACCGTACCTGGTACAAGAACACAACTCGTCACTTCATATAGCAGCGGGATGACGAGTCGCAACCGTATCGCCCTAACTCTCCAGAGCAACACATTACTGTAAGTCCTTTCCATATAATTTTTTCGTAGATAGGGTGTTTTACTGAAAATAATATTACATAACTTGTCATTTGGAAAATAGGTAAGAGCTCTTGTGCATCATGCTCGTATAGTAGCTGAGATTTTTCTCAACAACACTCCCCCAGCTAATATGGATGGATGCAGGCATCAATCGGCTGCAGAAATCTACTGAGTCCTTATGGACGACCAATTTGTATTCTTTCGCAACTGCATAATTGAAAAAGAATGATTCACCCACTTATTTGCTTGTGTTCCTCCCATGTAACGCTATACAACTACCTATACAAGTACGCTAGAACTGCACTCCCCCATCTATATGTTCTCGCCCAGTCAAAATCAGCCGATAATGGTAGATAATGGAGCGAGATCCTATCTCCAGACGGGTGATAAAGCCTATTTATACGCATTATTTAGATCATATCCCCGTGCTTGTTTGCATTATTTTATGTACAAGATTACTGGTTTCCAGTGTTTTTGTATTTTAGGGCAAAACAAGGGCCTAAGTCGGATACGCGCTAACAGGCAGCGTTTAGGACGCGCAGCACACAGCCTGCGGAGCTATCGGCGCAAACAGAAGAAATGGCGAGAGACAGCAGAGTTGCGCCGACCAATGCGCTAAGCAGTATGCCGTGCGCCAGGCGCAGATGTTGGTGTTTCCAAATCCTGACACAACCAGATTTGGAAGTTGCCAAGAGTGAGCCTCTGAGCAGTATATAAAGAAGAGGAGGAGGCTAGGGTTAGAGAGGATATTCATACATTTCGACACCGCGGCACAGTTCGTACACCAAGGAGGCACTGCGCACCAGGACTGGAAAACACACGAGCTTGCTGAGAGGATCTGCGCTAGCCGACTGCGCCCGCCAAGACTACAACCTGCACGCACTGTTTGCTATTGCTCTCTTAGATACTCTAGTTATTATTTACTGTTTCTATGATGTTTATCACTAGCATGTCTAGCTAAACGCTTAGTATCGGGTTGACATGAATCTATGAGTATTTCCTTTGAGACTTGCGCTTAATGCATAACTTGCTTGCTTATATTAATTCTGTGCACATTACTGGCAGCTTGTTGCATGAGTAGGGGAAGCCTTGAACCGCAATCTTACCCTTGTTGCTTGTTGTTGTTTGTTAAACTAGTTGAATAGCCTGACGGTGCCAACTAGGAGTAACGCGCTAGGATAGGCAATTACTACCTTGATCGGATTCGTAGTTGTTTAAGTCTAGTGTAAGAATTAATAGCACATGAACTTTGATCGGAACATGCGCACATGTTAGGAAGCCTTGACCGGACACTAACATTAGCAACTCGAGCTATAGACATTTAGAGTCGATGATAAGGAATACACTCATAGAGGATTGTCTGCGCCGATACTTCTCATAGTCATAGTACTTAATCTCTACTGCCTGCGCACGTCTAGTGCAATTCCCTGCGTTTTACGACTGTTTACTCGCGCATCGCGCCAACCAATCACTCACCCCCCCAATCTTCGTAAGTGTAGGTCACTGGCTAAAACTGAACTGCTTGCTCCCTGTGGAGATCGACCCTTACTTAACCGCTGTACTAGTGGAAGAGGAAGGAATTATATTTGACGCGCACAACGACACGCGATCAACGGGCCAGGCATCAACGATGACCCTAACATGCATAAAACGTATGCCCTCGCGTATATCTTCAGGTCTTATTCTGACGCGTCAACGGGTATCACTTTCATGTTATTTTGAATCACTTTCTCTTCTTCATTGTAGGGGACCTCGGGCACTTCGGGTACGCACGAAACAATCTTATGCAAATACTTTCCCATTGATCATCCTCTTTACCTGTAACTACTTCTCTTCTATCAGCAACCCGGTCAGCAGCCCCATATCTTGCAAAGTGATGGTACATTCTCCGATCTTCATATGAAAGGTATGAGTCTCCTGCCTCCATCGCTCAACAAGTGAAGTGAGTAAAAGCCCAATCAGCCTCAATATTGTGCACCGGAGTCCATGGATAAAAACCAGCTATAACAATAAAAGGGGCAATCCGAGTGTCCATCTCTCACATCCTGCGATGTACGAACTTTAGATTTTTACCTGCCTGCAATCCATAATAAGAATGTAAACTAAACGTGAGTTTTCAGATAATAAGAGACTATAGATTTAAATATTACATATCTATAAATGTATGCTTACGGGATCATTCCAAACTTCAGCCGAACGATGTGTAGGCTGTTGGGTCAAAATAAAACCGTTTATCGACCCAGGCTCAACAATTTGATTTATATCCATCTATATAAAAAAAGTAGAAGTGTGAGTTAATAATACCTGTCTACAACTTTAACACTTGTAACAAATTTACATCAATAAACTTAAATGATTTCAAAACAAGATTACGACATGTAAATAACACGAATCAACAATAAATCAACAATTTCACCATCATAATCATCATCATCATCTCGTCATACATCAACAAGTAGGTTATATCAATTAATCACCAATTTTCATATCTAGAACAATTATTGACCTATTTTCAACTCAATCACCTAAAATTTGTATATTATACCCTAAAACCCTAAACACTCTAAACCGCATCACTTACCTACTTACAAATAACCCAATTGAAATCAAACACTATATAACATTACCACAAATCCCCGGACGTAGAACCCTCGCTCTATCTGGACGCCGATCGCCGGAATGATCTTCAATGCGGAGAGAAGAATGATTGGAAGGGGGGAGAGAAAGAGAAGAAGAGAAGAAATAATTCTTATCTATTTTTCTCCACGAGATCGGTCTTGGTAAAACTGGTCTCATTACAATCCTATAATTTTTTAAGAAACCGGTCTCTTAAAAAAGAGGGCACTTGAGGAAGGATTTTTCCAGATGGGGTATTTGGGAAATTAAGATTTGCCGTTTGGGCAAATCTAAATTATTTTCTGAAATTTATGAAAAGATAGTGAGCATTTGATGTTTATAAGAACATGTAACAATACAATTTGTATTTTGTAGCAGCTTTATATATTCATTAATGTTATATAATTAATTTAGGAAAAGTGTGACTCGAATTAAGAATGACGTCCATATTCAAAATATTTTTCATCTTCATTGCCACTGCTCTCTTTACATCATTGGCTGCGGTCGTGGACTTTAGTAAGAGGTGAGGCAAAGGCAGAGAAAAGAGTTGAACAAGTAGATGTGGTTGGCTTCAGTATGCACTTCCGTTTCTTTTATTGCATCCTCGTACATTGTAGTTGGACGACGATATTGGTGGGCAGCCATATCGGTGACGGTGGTGGGTGGAGTAATAATGGCTGGAGTCCTAGCCACCATGACTTACTGTGTTCTCAAGTCTAAAAGAAATCACTTAATTGTGAGGGAGAAGAGGTCTTTTGGGTAAAGTGGATCAAACTGATCTTATCATCAATCTAACCCGTAAACCTAAGAAATTGAAAATGTTTTGCCATCTAAAGAGATGATTTTCATATCTCTGGAGTGATTTGGATACATCCCGTTAGTCCCATGATTATGTATGACATATTTTTAAACAAAAAATTGTTCAAGTAAGGTAGAGATGTGCGTAGAATAGTAAGATGTTAAAACTGAACTCGGGAGATGCAACACAAGATGTTGTAGCAAATGTTGAAGTCGAGCAGGCTGTCATTCAGAGGAGGATATCGGCAGTTCCAAGAATCTTCTGCTGATCTCAAAGATTAAGGAATCTGAGATCTCTGGAGTATCGGCTATACAGAATATCATCGCTGACATCCATGACACGTTATCGCCTAGTATGACAACAAGATAAGATCAACAAATATTCTAATTGAATATTTGGTTGAGATCTTTAACGAAATTGGCGAGGGCTTTAAAAGGCGTGAAGCATATCCGCAATATTGCTGAATTCTCGGCTACACAGAATATCCTCAACGACATCTTTGATACGCAATCGCTTGGGATGACAACAAGATAAGATCAACAAATATTCCAATTGAATATTTGGTTGAGATCTTTAAGGAGATTGGCGAGGGCTTTAAAAGAAGGAGAACAAAGTTGAAGTGAACATCCAGAAAATTATTCAAGAAGCTCTCTTGCTTTATAGCAATATACAAGAGAGGGAGAGGTCAAGTGATTGAGTGCACCCATTGGATATTGGAGCTAAGTTATCACTGAAGCACGAGGACCAAAAGTATTTGCTGCAACAACACGTTTAACAAACCCTGTTGCAAAACAGACCTGTCCAAATGTCCGGGAGCATATTAAGTGGACAATCAGCTTTTCGGGAGAACAAAGCTGCTGTGACAAGCCATAGAGAGGGATCTCTACACTGAGGGGAGCTCAGTGCGCATCCAGACGAGTCGGTGGTAGAAGGACTTGAAGAGGGAGTCTTGCAAGTTTGTACTTCGTGTTCCGATCGTAAAATAGTGGATTGCTGCTTGTCGGGGTTAGGAGAACCCCCCACAGTAGGGACACTGATGATGCAGTTTGGCAGTGTTTGACAAAACCAGCACAAGTGAACAAGGAGCAGCTACAGTAGGGGATGCTATAGCAGGAGCTTGTTCAAGTTGCTGCAGCATCTGTCCGAGTTGCAGCAGCAACCTAGGCCATGGGCTAGAAGGCCTGGCAGCCCTGCTGAGAGCATCAGAATAATTTCTAAGTTGCTGCGGAGAATATTTCAGTGGGGAATTCCTAGCAAGAGAAGGAGATTTGTTTTGGAGTTCAAAACAAATCTAATCTCCTAAAAATTAGGAGATAATTGTTTCTTTTTGGGACATTGCTAAATTCTGTTCTTGATTGAAGCAGGCGTTTCTTATTAAGGGAGAACAGGACAGAACAGAAAGGGTGATCGAAGCTGAGGGATACACGAGTGCATACGCAGAATTTAGAGAAAGCAATTTTGGTGTGCGACGAGTTCTTCGATCATCACCCGAAAGCAGAGCGTGAGCGCAGAGCTGTGGTGACAGAAGTAGAAGGAGATCAGGACTTGCGTAGTCTGATCCGAGCTTGATCTGGAAGCCAATTCAGAGCAGTGGTGCTTGTTGGTTGATCAAGGAAGGTCGCGGAAGAACTGACGGTTGTGTGGCTCGGTCGAGTGTCTAAGCGGCGGTTCTCGCTAGTGGCAGGAGGTCACTGAGCAAGGGGGAGTATTCCAGAGTGTGCAGCCCTCGTGGAATCGTTCGATCGGCTAGGCAGAAGGCCTTGGAGCGACGCGCACAATTGTGCATCAGCTGTGTGCTTCAGCAGATGCTGCAACAACCCTGCAGAGTTGAGTGTAGTTTAGAATAGGCTGAGTTTCGAGGAGACAGTAGCTATTCTAGATTGACATTTGTAGAGGGTGTGCAGACACAAGTCAGAGCCTGTTCTGATTGTGTCTAGTGATCCACACAAGGTTGAGTAGCATAGATTGCGTGGAGTTGTAACCGAGTGTACTTGGAGACCTCTGTGATTATTGGATTGAGGACTGGAGAATAGTCCTCCCCAGACGTAGGCAGTTGGCCGAACTGGGTGAACAAACATCTGTCTTGTTCATTGTTTGCTGAGACAATTTCTGAGTGAACAAGAGCGTGCTGCAGCAATTGCTTGTTCACAAATCTGTCTGTCAGAGACGCTGCGAATTTCAGACACATTGTCCTGAAGTGGGTTACCAAATCCCTGCGTCTCGTATTTACTTTTCAGTATTTACTTTCACTCGAAATAGTCAAAACATTCATAACGAGTTCCTCAGAAGTTGTCATAACAACAGCTGGGACAAGTTCTACCGTCCGCACTAGAACTTCAAGTGGTATTAGAGTAGACATCCGACACACAGGGTGAGATCAAAGGAAACTCAGAATGAGTGGAAGAGACATAAAGAGACCTCTCAGCTTGGAGGAATATGAGTTTGGCTACTGGAAGTCGACGATGAAAGCCTACATCAGATCAATAAATGAGTATGCATGGAAGGCAGTTGTTGAAGGTTGGGCTGCACCAACAGGTGCTACAGATGCTATTGGAGTAAAAGCACTAAAAGCAGAAAAAGACTGGACTGAGGAGGAGAAGAAACTGTTCCACGGGAATAGTCAAGCTTTGTATGCTATTATTGCAGATGTGGATAAGCGAACCTATAAGTTGATAGCTGGTGTCGAGATAGCAAAGGTCGCATGGACTATTCTGGAAACAAATTTTGAAGGAGATGCTAAAGTAAGAAAGACCAGAATGCATATGCTGAGACTTAGCTATGAGCAGCTGATGATGAAGGGTGATGAGACCATTGCTGACTTCAACAACCGTCTAATGGATATAGTGAATGAAATGAGCATACTTGGGAAGCATGTGTCAAAGGCTGAGCAGGTTGAAAAGGTTCTCAGGTCACTTCCTCAGAAGTTTGATGTCAAGGTGACAGCTATTGAGGAAACTACTGATCGGGAGAACATGAAGATGGACTCGCTCGTAGGATCTCTCAGAGTGTATGAAATGAAGATGAACAACAGAAAGGCAGCAGAGAAGAAGACTAGAGGAATTGAACCGCAGTTTGCTGGAAGTAAACGCTGACTTAGAGTTGGATGATGAGATGGAGGATGGTCAAGTAGCTATGATGGTCAAACAGTTTGGGAGGTTCATGAAACAAATGAATAAGAGAAGATCAAATTATAAGCTCGCGGTGATCGTGGATACCAAGGGAAGAAGGAGAAGCGTAGTGACCAAAGATATCCTATGAGGAAAGATGACAAATTTCAAAAACCCAAGCGAAGAGAGAATGATCAAAATCCAGATGAAGAGATTCAATGCAGAGCTTGTCATGGATACGGTCACATACAAAGGCACTGTGCTAACACATTGATGAAGAAGAAAGCCATGGTAGACACATGCAGTGATGATGAGTCTGAGAGCAGTGATTCTGGAGAAGATCAGAGTAACTTTGTTGCACTAACAACTGTAGCAAACGCTTACCTTGATGCTGAGGATGTCAGAGATCTTGTCGTACTAACTACTAAAGAAAGAGCCGAGGAAACAGACCTTTACAACGACATTGATTCTAGTGATGGTGAGGAGATCAATGAGGAGACTCTGAGGAGAAACTTGACAAATATGTATGCCAAATGGAAGCTGGTGGCAAAGACAAATGAAAAACTCAGTATCAACATCACACAGTTGAAGGAGCAGAAGAAAGGTCTGGATGAAGCACTTGTTGCAACAAAGACCAGACTCAGTAAGAAAATTTGTGATCATAGTAAGACAAAGCAGGAGCTGGGTGATCTGAAAAAGAAAGTAAGGATGATGAACTCTGGAACGAAAAACTTGAATGAGATCCTTGGTGCTCAGAGATATGGTATAGAACAGTCGGGTCTTGGGAACACATCCGAAAGCAGCAAGGGCAAGTGATGGGGCGTATTTATACGACTCGCTAAACCGTTTAAACCCAACTATTTCGACATGTTTTGATGTGAACAGTTACTTCTTAGTGTTGTTTGCATTTCAGGTGTTCGGAATACATGAAAAGAGACTTGCGACTCAAAACGGTGTTTTTAGAGGGCTGAATGCGAAACTCGACGAAGGAGGTGCATTGCAGTGAGTTGCGCTCCAGCAGGCAACATTAGCGTTGCGCGCCGGAGCTTAATGTCTTCTTCCGGAGCGCGAGTTAATTTCTTCTTGGGGAGCGCTATATTTTTGATGACGTCAGCAATCGGGCCCGCGGCCCGAAATCAATTTTAGAGCCCGATCTCAATTAGGGTTTCAGAGTTTTACGACGACACAGAAGAGTTTGGGACGACGGAGGTTTGACGAAGGACGGACGGAATTTTGGAGATTGCGTGAACAGTACTTTCCGGCAGTGAACAGTGTTTTCCGGCAGTGAATAGTAATTCCGAACAGTTTTTGTAATTTCTTTCAGTTTAATGTATTTTGCAGTTATGAATATGAGTAGCTAAACTTCTGTTTTAGTTTAGGGTTTTCAATTGGTGACACTCATGTTTGAGACTTGGATTTAATGCATATTTCTATCATTCGTAAGTTCTGGATCTTAATTTGCCTGAATTGTATTGCACGGTTAGCGTATACTTTGTCGTGAAACTATCCGCTCATCAATTCTGATTATTAACTCTTGTCGAAGCTTTGTCGTGGAAACAAGTAGTAGAATCTAGGCTTAGTATCACCTTTGTCGGGGTACTTCAGGTCATTACCTTTGTCGGAGTGACCACGCATTTGATTAGAATCGTATCTTTAGAAGTCGATGATAACAGTCACTAATGAATTCCCTGAGCTGAATACTTCTCTCGATTGACATCCACACTTTTATTACATTCGTTCTTGCGACCACTCACTCAAAACCCCTCTTTAGTTCAGTCTTCACAGGAAACCGCTTCACAGTCAGTTCTCCTGGGTTCGACCCTTGCTTGCCGCTACACTAGCTAGAGCTTGGAATTATAAATACAAGTTTGGCGCGCACAACGACGCGCGTCAAATTTTGGCGCCGTTGCCGGGGAACTGCTACAGTGAAGAGTTTCTTTTTCTTTTCTTTTTATATTTAGTTTTCAATTATTTCTTTGTGTTTTTTTTTGTTGCGATAAATTGCTCTTTCCAGCATGTCGCACGCAGGTAGTGTTAATGGTGATGGCCGCCAAAACAATGAACAAAATCAGGTCAACAACAACAACCGTCCTTTACCACCACCAGGAAATCCAGATGTGCAGGTTCCACCATTTTATGAAGAGCCGGAGCGAGTATTTAGAGCGCGCCAGAGGGAACT
Source organism: Umbilicus rupestris (assembly GCA_963678935.1). NCBI lineage: Eukaryota > Viridiplantae > Streptophyta > Magnoliopsida > Saxifragales > Crassulaceae > Umbilicus > Umbilicus rupestris. The sequence goes on along the minus strand of OY787623.1, from coordinate 3,634,342 downwards.
TCGCGAAAGGGAATTTCTGGCTAGGGATGCAGGGGCACAAGCAGAAGGTTTCAATGAGCCTAACCCACCGCCTCAGCAATATGTGCAACAGCAACCTTACGGGCATCAGCCCTACAGGCGTGCCCAAAGACCGGAACAAACAATGAGAGAGCTGGCTGCACCAGACTTTAATGAGCAGCCATGGTGCATCAATACTGGTGCAGAAGAGGACGATTTTGAGGTAAAGACTTCTGTGGTGCACCACTTACCCAAGTTTGGCGGATTACCGGGAGAGGTAGCGACAAGGCATTTACAAGAATTCACCGGAATCTGCCAAACATTGAGACCCTACGCAGCTTCGGAGTACAGGTTTAAGCTTCGAGTATTTCCTTTGAGTTTGACTGACTTAGCAAAATCGTGGTTTCTGTCTCTTCCTTCAGGTAGTATCGCACCTGGGACCAAATGCAGCGGAAATTTCTAGACAAATACTACCCGCCAGCAAAGGCAACACAAGTGCGCAGAGAACTTTCTAATATCAAACAAGGACCAAGCGAGTCGATGTATGACTACATGGAGAGGTTCAACGCATTGGAGCAAAGCTGCTGTAACTTAGGAGTCCCGGAAAGGATGTTGGTAGAATATCTTTTGGATGGGTTGAGACCTCTCGAGCGTATGATGTTGGATGCTGCAGCTAGTGGCACGGTGTTGAACTTGACACCATCTGAGGTACGTAATTTGATTACTGAGACCGCTGAAAGTGCTCGTTTCAGGGAGGAGATCAATCGAAGGGAGGATACGAGCAGAACAAGGAATGTATCACAGGCAGACTCATCCAACAATCACATGGCTGCAGAAATCAAAGAGCTGAAGGACATGATGCAGAAGATGATGGTGGGACAAGCTAATGTGGTGAAGCCTTGTGAATTTTGTGGTGCTACCAACCACAAGACTGATTCGTGTCCATCCTTGTACGAAGACAATCCAGCAGAGGTGAACACTTTAGGAGGATATCAGAATTTCAATAACAGACCACCTCAGAGGAAGTTTGGATTAGCCGCGAATGGATATAGTTGGAAGAATGAAGGTGGATTTCCTAAGGAGCAAGCCGCGCCTCAACAGCAGAACCAGTTTTATCGGCCACCATTTCGTCAGCAACAGGAGGGTTACAACAATGCTGATCAGCATCAACAAAGGAGGAACTATAATCAGCCAGGTCAGACTAACCCGTTAACTATTAATGATCTTGCAGTGAATTTTCAGCAATACCAAGCGAAGACGGATGGTGCTCTTGCGGAGTTATCAAAGCAAATGTCGCAGTTGATCACGGTCGTCAACGAGTTGAAGAATGACCAGGGCAAATTGCCATCTCAAACGGTCCCCAATCCAAAAGGAAATGTTAGCGCTATGACTTTGAGGCGAGGGAAGGTGCTCAAGGGTCCAGAAGAGGGAAATAGGGGAACGGAAGCAGTGAGTTCCGCGCCGGATGACAACATTAGCCAGACGCGCGGAGCGGTAATGTCTTCTCCCGGAGCGCCAATAATGTATGAAGACGACGCGGTCAACGCAACGACCGCGCCCGAGGACAACAATAAGCGCGCGCCGGATGAGAACATTAACAGCCGGCGCGCCAACCTAAAGTCTACTACTGGCGCGTCACCCACTGACGAAAATCCCAAACTTTGCCGTACTGACCCCCATTTGCCATTTCCATTGCAGGTTAAGGCCCCTAAGAAACAAGTGATCGATAAAGAAGTATGGGCCTCTTCAAAAGAGTTGAAATCAATATTCCTCTACTCGAGGCGATTAAGCAAATTCCACGCTACGCTAAATTTCTCAAGGATTTGTGCACTAATCACCGCCGTTCAACTCAACCTGAACAGGTAATGTTTAATGCTAATGTTTCTGCAGTTATTCAAAGGAAGATACCTCCTAAATGCGGAGACCCAGGTATGTTTACCATTCCTTGTGTTATTGGCAACATTAGAGTCGAAAATTGCATGCTTGATCTCGGTGCGTCTATCAATGTTTTACCCTACTCTTTATATTCGAGATTATGCATTGGACCTTTGAAGCCACCTGGACTAACAATTCAATTGGTAGATAGATCTTGTAAGCGACCTGAAGGTATCATTGAAGATGTTTTAGTGCAGGTTGGTGACTTGATCTTTCCAGCTGACTTCTACGTGCTCAGAATGGACAGTAGTGATCCGGCTGATCATCCACCTATCCTACTTGGTCGCCCCTTCTTGAAAACCTCAAAGATGAAGGTTGATTGCGACTCAGGAGTGCTGACCATGGAGGTGGAAGACGAGACAATAAAATTTGATTCATTCAAGGCTATGCAACACCCACCCGAGCACGCGACGGTAAATGCATTGGATGCGTTAGACGATGTAGTACATGAAATACAAGGCACCAGTGGCGAAGACCTATTGAGGGTAGCACTGGAGAGCGCCATTTTTACACAGAAGGATTCCTACGCTCTCTACGAGGACATACGTGCCATACTCACGCAGCTCGACATTTCTCGTCCTCTGACGCCCAGGTATGAAGTTAATCAAATTCAGTTATTTAAAACTAATTCTTCGTTACCTTCTTCTGTGCAGGCACCGGTTGTAGAACTGAAACCTCTCCCTGAACATTTGAAGTACGCATTTTTGGGCGAAAATGACACTCTCCCAGTGATCATTAAGAGCGGACTTGAGGATGAACAAGAACAAAAGCTCATAGAGGTACTCAAAACTAACAAATTGGCTATAGGTTGGACGCTTGGAGACATACGAGGGATAAGCCCGGTGGTGTGCATGCATCGAATTCTGCTAGAAGATGGAGCTAAGCCTTCGAGAGAGCCGCAGCGTCGCTTGAACCCAGTAATGATGGAGGTAGTGCGCAAAGAGGTACAAAAGCTTTTAGATGCTGATGTTATCTATCCTATTTCAGATAGCCAGTGGGTAAGTCCCGTACACGTGGTGCCGAAAAAGACGGGCATCACAGTTGAGAAGAATGAAGCCGGCGAGATGGTCACTAACACGTGTTAAGAATGGATGGCGTATCTGCATAGACTACAGGAAGCTGAATGCAGTGACGCGTAAGGATCACTTTCCTCTTCCATTTATTGATCAGATGTTGGACAAGCTGGCAGGTAAGCCATATTTTTGTTTTCTTGATGGTTTTTCGGGTTATAACCAACTCCCTATCGCACCTGAGGACCAAGATAAAACTACTTTCACATGTCCATTTGGCACTTTTGCATTTAGACGTATGTCTTTTGGTTTGTGCAATGCGCCTGGAACCTTTCAGAGGTTGGTTACTAGCATATTCTCCGACATGATTGGTAGTTTCATTGAGGTTTTTATGGATGATTTTACTGTGCATGGTGACACTTTTGATGCATGCCTAGACAACTTGAGTAGAGTACTTGAAAGGTGTGTGTCTATGAATTTATTGCTGAACTACGAAAAGTGTCATTTCATGGTTACACATGGTGTGGTCTTAGGGCATATAGTCTCCCGAGAGGGGATTCAGGTGGATAAAGCGAAAATAGATTTGATTTCTAGTCTGCCTTACCCTTCCACGGTGCGTGATATTAAATCGTTTCTGGGGCATGCTGGTTTTTATCGTCGTTTCATTAGGGATTTTTCCAAGAAAGCTCTGCCCTTATCTAACTTGTTGCAGAAAGATGTGCCATTTGAGTTTACAGATCAGTGCAGGGAGGCATTCGACGAGCTGAAAATTGCGCTAACCAGTGCGCCTATTATTCGAGCACCCGATTGGAGCCAGCCATTCGAAATTATGTGCGATGCCAGTGATTATGCAGTGGGAGCAGTGCTCGGACAGAGAGCAGACAGGAAGCCAGTTGTCATTTACTACGCTTCGCGTACCTTGGACGCAGCTCAGAGAAATTATTCCACCACTGAGAAAGAATTGCTAGCTGTTGTCTTTGCTTTAGAAAAATTCAGACCTTACTTATTGGGTACTAAAGTAATTGTGTTCTCTGATCATGCAGCTATTAGGTACTTGATGACGAAGAAGGAGGCTAAGCCGAGGCTGATTCGTTGGATTTTGCTGCTGCAAGAATTTGACCTCGAAATCAAGGACAAGAAGGGAGTTGAGAACACAGTTGCTGACCACCTGAGTCGATTAGTGAGGGAGGAAGAAGCTGGGCAGATTACTGAGACATTCCCAGATGAGCACCTCTACGCCATCACAGGTAAAATTCCATGGTACGCTCATATAGTGAACTACCTGGTCGGAGGTAAATGCCCACCTTCTTTCTCTAAGGCTCAATGTCTGAAACTTAAGCATGATGCTAGACATTATATATGGGATGATCCATTTTTGTGGAAAATAGGCGTCGACCAAATACTTAGGAGATGCATCCCTGATGATGAGATTTCTTCTGTGCTTAGTTTCTGTCATGAGCATACATGTGGTGGTCATTTTGGCCCGAAAAGAACAGCTAGGAAAATACTAGACAGTGGATTTTATTGGCCGCATATTTTTAGAGATTCATATGAGCATTGCAAACGATGTGATAGATGCCAACGCATAGGGAATATATCCATTAAACATGAGATGCCTCAGATGCCGATTGTCGTTGATGAAGTGTTTGATATATGGGGTATTGATTTTATGGGTCCATTTCCTGCATCACATGGTTATTTATACATTTTAGTGGCTGTAGATTATGTGTCCAAGTGGGTAGAAGCTAAGGCTACTCGGTGTGATGATGCTAAAACTGTAGTGGATTTTCTTCGCACTAACATATTTTGCAGACACGGAGTGCCTAAGGCTATAATCAGTGATCAGGGGACACACTTCTGCAATAGGATGATGGCTGCCACCCTAAAACAATATCACGTTCATCACCGTACATCCACAGCTTATCATCCGCAGACAAATGGCCAGGCTGAAATTAGTAACCGGGAAATCAAGGGAATCTTAGAGAAGATGGTCAAACCTACACGGAAGGACTGGAGTCTACGCTTAAATGATGCATTGTGGGCATATAGGACTGCCTACAAGACACCCATCGGAACTTCCCCTTATCGTTTAGTGTATGGCAAGGCCTGCCATTTACCGGTAGAATTGGAGCACAGGGCGTTTTGGGCACTTAAACAGTGCAACATGGATTTGGCAAAGTCTGGGATGGAACGCAAGCTACAATTGAGTGAATTAGATGCGCCTAGAGGCTTATGAGAGCCAATCAAACTACAAGGCGCGGACTAAGCTCTATCATGACAAGTTCATCCTACGAAGGACATTTGAGATTGGCCAGCAGGTACTTTTATTTTCATCACGATTACGACTAATGCCTGGCAAGTTGCGTTCTAGATGGACAGGTCCATACACGGTGGTGCAGATTTTTAATCACGGGGCGGTGGAACTGAAAAACCCGAGAGATGGCAATCGGTTTAAGGTGAATGGACAGCGCGTGAAACATTACTACGGTGGACCGCCGCCGGATGCTCAAGAATGCGAGCTAGCCGAGCCTCACGGTGACAACTGAGTTAAGGTACCGTCGAGCCAACGACGTAAAACAAAGGCGCTTTACGGGAGGCAACCCGATGTTTTTTTTAATTTTTTCTTCTTTTTCTTCTTTCCATTTTAATTCTTAGTGTGTGTCTTAGTGTTTCATAGAGTCGTTCCTTTAGAATGTCATTAGGGAAGAGTTGTTTGGAGGCAAAATTTGGGGCGTTTCTCAGTAAGTCACGCGCCCCAAGACAACGTTATAAGCCGCGCCAGTAGTACACATTAAGCTCCATAAAGTATGAAGCTGGCGCGCGAATAATGTCTTCCTCTGGCGCGCCTTTTGCTCAGAACGCGGCGCTTGAAACACATAAGGGTTGGGGCGCGCCTCCCCCTCCCTCTTTCTCCCCATTCACTTCTCCAGCAGCTCAGGTTCGAAATCTTGTTTTCACTATATTCTCAGGCCATTTTCCAACTGCTTAACTATTTTCAGGTACGCTTTCATTCCATCCCACACTCAATTCGTGCCAAATATTGAATGTTTGTCAAGTTTTGGGAGTTTTAGGGTTTAGGTTTGATCTGCAATTTTGGAGCATATTGGATGTTTTTGGTGCTTGTTGGTTCAATATATATGATATGGGATGCTAGGTTTCGTATTTGAGGTGCTAATTTTCAGTTTGGGGGTAGAATTGGATTAGGGTTCTTAGATGAAGGCGCGGTGCGATTTCCAGAATTCGCGCGCCTGGTGAGTACATTACTCGCGCGCCGGAAGAAGACTTTAAGTCTTTGACCGCGCGAGTTAATGTATGAGTCCGGCGCGCGAAATACTGACATGCGTTGACTACTACCTTATGCGCTCTTGTTTCGATAATTTTTCAGGATGCCACCCCGTAGAGAACCTACATTCGAGGAACTCTACGCGCAGTTCTCCCGGAAGCAGTTCGGTGCCAGTACTTTTGCCGACGAAGAGTTCCTCCGAGCTAGCGGGCTGTATGACCGTGTATCCCGGTTGCTTGAAGGAGCTGACTGGCCTGGACTCCTGACCATCCAGTCGGAGACGGACGTAGAGGACGTCCGAGAGTTCCTAGCATCTTTTGACTACGTGGGCCGCGCAGATCATCTCGGCGTCCGATACAGGCACCGCGGCCAGCATTATGTCACTTACCCATCGCAATTGCGGGAACTATTTGGTTGGCAGGTGGATAACCGCAACTGGGCGTTGAAGTCGAGAGAACTTGGTGCTACTTGGCGTGCCCTCTCCTCGGAACCGGTTTATAATCCCAGTGCCAGTAAGGCGCGCGCCCTTCGCGAGCCGGCTTATTTCTATCTTCAGAAGCTCCTGTCGGGATCAGTTTTCGGGCGTGGCAATGGAGGTGATAAGGTTCCCCTATTCGAGCTGCAGGTTTTTCAGTCTTGCCACACCCAGTCGCCTCTCGATTTTTTAGATGTGCTGAGTAAATTTTGGAGGAAGCGATTGTCATGTGGAGCCATATACTGCGGAGGGTTTATCACATATATGTTGCGCCGCCTGCATGGTCAGCCGGTCTTGGACACGCACCATTTTATCCCGCCGACGTTTCTCACGCGGGACACTTTTATAGGGATGCGCGCTATCACTGCTCGTCCACGGAGGCCGGACCAGTTTGCATGGACTTATCACGTGGACCCGAGACTCCATGAGCTGCTGCCGATAGACAGGCGCCGCAGGCGGCCAGTAGCGACAGAGCCGGCTAAGTCGTCAGCTGCTGGCTCCAGGAGAGCCACACACGGTGTGCAGCCACCATCGGCCTTCACCCAGGCACAGTTGGACGCAGCGTTCAACGCCTACAGGGTGTTGGATTATCTCTTGCCACCTGGGACGCAGCCAGTACCGGCACCTCCAGGGTGGATTCCAGGGCAGCCGATCCCTCCGGAGTACGTGATCGCCCCCCTCATCCCCCAGCGGACCCACAGACAGCTCTGCCGAGTTATAGGGGAGTTTCTATTTTCTATTTTTTATTTTATCATCCGTGTTATTTGGTTGTGTTGCATGATCCGCCCTTGAGCATAAGTCGATCCGTGAGGACACGGCTATGTTCAACAGTGTGGGGTGGGGTAGTTGAGTCTGTTGTGTCAGCACATTTACTTTTTTTAGCATGCATTAGCAGTAACTATGTCGCACGTTTTTTTCAAATTTGTGTATGCTACGATGAAGATACTGATTTTATGAGATGATGTTTGATGCTATGAGGTTTTGATGCGTAATGCCTTGCATGATTTCTGAAATTTTGTGATGCGAGTTACGTGATGTTATATGTGCTTTTGAGTTGAGATATTACAGGATGTGGAGTTTACAGAAAATGTCCTAGAGGGACTTGAAAAACATTCGAAGGTTCGAGGGATTAGTCGCGTAGCGCATTGAGTTTGTGGAGGTTGGCACTCCGAGTTATGAGGGGTGAGACTTTCACTCCATCATTGCAGTGTTTATGCAATGGTGGGACGGGAAAACAAACCGTCTTATCTCTAGTCCTAGTAACCGGGAATGGGTGGGTAACCTCTATCCTGCCTCGCGCTGAAAGGATAATGATGAGAAAGAGCGGGACGCGCTCCATATGCTGCTATTCGAAGGCGATGATTGGAACGGTTCAAAGAAATAAGGGGGACAAGCAATTCACATTGGAGAGCAAAGCTCAAAAGGAAAACCCAGTCAAATGTGAAAGAAAGAAAAGTCAGAAAAATAAATAATCGAGTTGAGTGAAGTCTTCGGACCAAACAAAACAAGAAGGTTTCAAAAGCTGTCCGACCAAAAGAAGAAGGATAAGAAAAGTTGAGTCCTCGTAGCTTGGATTTCTCACGTGCCAGAGAAAGCAAACTCAGTACATGCGCGCGACTATGACCTCGAGTTGAAGAATGGAGTCAGGAGTCTAAAGAGGACTATCTCCCAGTCATCCCCTAAATTACATCTTGACCTCTCAGGTAACATGTATCATTACGGTTTCTTGCTGATCTTTATTGAAGAATGAATGTGAGTATATGTTGATGACCTGATTAGTGACGACATCTCGAGTAAAGTCAGTGTTTAGTCGTTGGCATGTTAGAATTGTTTTGGTGTCGCGAGTCTTGCTTTCGTTCTTTGTTCGGGACGAACAAGTTTAAGTGTGGGGTGGTTTGATGGGGCGTATTTATACGACTCGCTAAACCGTTTAAACCCAACTATTTCGACATGTTTTGATGTGAACAGTTACTTCTTAGTGTTGTTTGCATTTCAGGTGTTCGGAATACATGAAAAGAGACTTGCGACTCAAAACGGTGTTTTTAGAGGGCCGAATGCGAAACTCGACGAAGGAGGTGCATTGCAGTGAGTTGCGCTCCAACAAGCAACATTAGCGTCGCGCGCCGGAGCTTAATGTCTTCTTCCGGAGCGAGAGTTAATTTCTTCTTGGGGAGCGCTATATTTTTGATGACGTCAGCAATCGGGCCCGCGGCCAGAAATCAATTTTAGAGCCCGGTCTCAATTAGGGTTTCAGAGTTTTACGACGACACAGAAGAGTTTGGGACGACGGAGGTTTGACGAAGGACGGACGGAATTTAGGAGATTGCGTGAACAGTGATTCCGGCGTGAACAGTACTTTCCGGCAGTGAACAGTGTTTTCCGGCAGTGAATAGTAATTCCGAACAGTTTTTGTAATTTCTTTCAGTTTAATGTATTTTGCAGTTATGAATATGAGTAGCTAAACTTCTGTTTCAGTTTAGGCTTTTCAATTGGTGACACTCATGTTTGAGACTTGGATTTAATGCATATTTCTATTCATTCGTAAGTTCTGGATCTTAATTTGCCTGAATTGTATTGCACGGTTAGCGTATACTTTGTCGTGAAACTATCTGCTCATCAATTCTGATTATTAACTCTTGTCGAAGCTTTGTCGTGGAAACAAGTAGTAGAATCTAGGCTTAGTATCACCTTTGTCGGGGTACTTCAGGTCATTACCTTTGTCGGAGTGACCATGCATTTGATTAGAATCGTATCTTTAGAAGTCGATGATAACAGTCACTAATGAATTCCCTGAGCTGAATACTTCTCTCGATTGACATCCACACTTTTATTACATTCGTTCTTGCGACCACTCACTCAAAACCCCTCTTTAGTTCAGTCTTCACAGGAAACCGCTTCACAGTCAGTTCTCTTGGGTTCGACCCTTGCTTGCCGCTACACTAGCTAGAGCTTGGAATTATAAATACAAGTTTGGCGCGCACAACGACGCGCGTCAGCAAGACACAGTTTGTCAGATGAAGGATGTTAAAGGAAAGACCCAGCTTCACCTACAGCAACCGCTATAACACTCCCTGTACCAAAGATATTAGGATCTGTCATTTCTGCCATACTCGAGGACACATACAAAGAAAGTACAGAAAGTTCCTAGCTAAGTATGGACGTACTGAGACACGCATGATACAAACATGGAGACCAAAGAAACATGGAAAGGAGGTATGCTTTGTTTCTTATAGTTCAACTGTCAACTTGAATAAAGATATGTGGTACTTTGATAGCGGTTGTTCAGCACATGTGACAGGTAATTCAGCCTTTCTTAAGCATCTAACGCCACTGGAAGAAAGATCAGTAACGTTTGGAGATGGCGGAAAAAGAAAAGTTGTTGGAGCAGGTGTTATGGAACTACCTGGATTACCCAGTCTGACAAATGTTCTTTACGTTGAGGGTTTGCATGCAAATCTCATCAGTATTAGCCAGATATGTGATGATTTTTGTGACGTAAAGTTCACCAGAAATTCGTGCCGAGTTCTCAATGCTGATGGGGATTGCGTGATGCATGGCAGTCGTTCTACTAACAACTGCTATTTGTGAGATGTTGCAGGAGCAGTTTCTGATGCAAAATGTCTACTTACTAAGACATATGAGATGAATCTATGGCACATGAGATTGGCACACTTGAATCTGAAAGCTCTGAAGAAGTTGTCAAGCAAGAAGCTGGTGAGAGAGCTTTCTATTATCAAAGGAGAGGAGAACATAGATGTAGCACTACACTCCTGGCCAGAGGCTCTTAGCACTGCTTGTCACACACTTAACCGTGTAACACTGCGGGGGAGTACTGACAAAACGTGCTACGAGATCTGGAACACCATTTTCCTAAGATACTCCCGCAACAATCGTGCCTACAGAGTTTACAATCGGAGGACAAAAACTATTATGGAGTCGTCGAATGTTGTAGTAGATAATGTAGAACCGAATACCACTGATGATGCAGAAGGTTGGATTGCACAGGTTACTGATGAAGATCATGTAAGCGATGCTGAGGTCACAACAGAGGATGTATAGTAGATGCTGATTCACAGTCACCCATTGTTGAGGAACATGCTGAGGACAGTGCTGATGTAGAAGAAGAGATCGAGATGATTCCTTCACGTCTTGTTCAGAAACACCATTCTTTGATCAATGTCATTGGCAGGCCAAGGGGAAGTATGGTCACTCTTGGGGTTAAAAAGAATTACAGAGAGCTTGTAGAGAAGAAGAAGTTGATCTTGACTCATGTTCGCACAGATTGCATGAAAGCTGATATCTTTACACAGGCGTTAAGCACACAACAATTTGAGACCTTGAGGTCTGAGTTGGGACTGTGCGTGGTCGAAAACTAATCAAGGCATGACCTCTGGTATTCCTTGAATAAAGAAGAGGGCTAAAGTTTGGGCTACTAGAAAACTAGAAGGAAGTGTAACACTTATATTTCAGCTTACAACATTTCCTATTTGCGTGCTATTTCAAATCTGTGACAAAATGTTGAAGGGTTGTTGAACCCACTGCTAAGGAGACTGCAGAGGCAGTTGTTGAGGAGAAAGTTGAGGATACCCATGGCACCGATGAAGGGGGAGCAGACAAGGTTGGTGAGGTCCACGAAGGAGAGTGTTAAGAGTCCAAGTGGTGTTGTTGAAAGTGAAGAGGCCATTGCACAGGCCA